>MU224926.1:563560-604721 GCA_018584345.1 Thuja plicata
AGGACTAAATATTACCCAAAATTTCCCATTCTATCCTATTTTGGCCTAAAAGTGGAGTAAATGTGGCTCCCACAAGGGTTGAGCCCAGATTGTGAGGTTTCTATCTATGGTTCCTAGTCATTGCCTTGTTTTCTGCATATTTCTTTGCCGAGTTTAAACCCTTGTTTTATTTTTAAGGTCTAAAACCTTAAGAAAACCCCTTAAACCCTAGGTCTTTAGTGGCTATTATAAAACAAAATTAATTTTAAGGCAAATTAAGTTCCCTTTTCAACTTTTCCTAAAGTTATCATCGAGCGGGGCCATATTTCTCTTTTTCCTAGCAGGATCTATTTTTTCCTACATTTATTTTCCTAAGTCCTGAGGCACTTTATTTACCCCCAGGTGGCAGAAAATTCTATACATCTGACCTTCATCACTTTTCCTCACCACAGAGATCAAGTGCTAAAGATTCTTTGAGTCATCATGGTTTATCGATCCATGTGTGCGGTGGGCCAGGCTCGTAGTAATTTATGATGTCAAAAAGGCATACATAATCCATCTGACATTTGTCACTTTTCCTTAACCACAAGATCAAGCTTTCAACATTCTTCAAGTCATCACACCATTGTGCCACGTGGACAGTGGGGCCATCTTCCTTTGAAGTCTATGGCTTGTTAATCTCCAACAAAGTTTTTGTTGATCATGTGGCTGGCGCTTTGCCTTAGGCTTAAGATGAGAACAAATTAATGTCCAAGCCATTGCACCAAGGTGACATTTGGCATTACTAATTTCATGTGTCCTGAGGGTTCAAAGGGTAGATAAAGGTAATGCAAGTCAAAATAGATCTGATAGTAGGTGTTATGCCTTAAGACCAAGATGCATGATAGGTAGTCTTTGAGCCATTGTGCCATATTTCCATGTGTCCATGGTGGGGCCAGGATGAAGTTAGGAAGAAATGAAATGACAGTTTCTTTAGTTTTTATCGTGTGGCTAGTTCTTTGCCTTAGGGTTATGATGATAGACATATAATGCATGAGCCATTGTGCCAAGGTGAAATCTGGCATTGTTGACATCATGGGTCCCAGGTTTAAAAGTAGTAAAGAGGTCATAAATTAGATTTTATAAGACACTAGGAATTGTGCCCAAAGTACAAAGATGAAGATTGTTAATAACAAAGGCATTGCACCTCCTTGACATGTGTCTAGAATAGATCCTGAGCCCGGGTAGCTTAAAAAAGATTGACGGTTCTATTTAAAAGTTGATAAAGGTTCAAAATTGAGCCTTCGATAGGATATTCCATGCCACCTACGACCGTTTACATTTAAAATTCAAATATTCAAATCCTTGCTAGAGTTTCCATGGTGGTGGTGATGTAATCTAGAATGTAGAGAAGGTAGATGGATCAGGTTGATCTATCTAAGTGAATTTATGATGTTTGGGTATGTTGATAAAGGATATCTAATCATCTGGGCTATTTTCCAAGGTGTATTAATGTCAAGAGGTGATCATTTAGGGTTTTTTTTTTGTTGTAAAAGAATATCTATTGTAACCCTAATTTTGTCATGATTTGATCTACATTGATGGTGAATTGACTCTCGAGCCTTAGTTTATGAGGAGGTTGTATATAAGTAGATTTTGAAGCTTTTGTAGGCATATTTTTCAGGGTTATTTAAGATTTTCTATGACATTTCTTCTACCCCCAAGTTTTCATACACTTATAATTTCTCATTGAGGTTCAGATTATGCAAAGAATTTTTGTGACATATTCTCTGTCCCCGCATTTTTCATGTCTGAATTTCTCTCTGAAGCATAATACAGTTGTTAAGTGTTGGAGACATATTTGGTTTATCTTTAGTCCACTTTCTTTTTTGCACCTCCATGTACTACTGTGAATGATTAATATAGATAATCTTGTGAATTTTGATCATTCACTAATATCTTATCTCATTTATATGCCTATATGATGGAGTGAATTTTTTCCTGCAGGTCATAGTCTATGTCTATCTTCTTGAAAGATATTTTTTGTGGAATCTTTTTTTTCCCTAAATAGTTTTTCATCTCAGACATCTCTATAAAACAATTTTGCAAGCCTATTCAGAAAGTTTTACTTGTTCTAATTCAAGGATTTCATGATAATTCTTAGCCATTGTGTTATGATTCATGTCATTTTTGGTGTATCACCTCATAGATTAAGTTACTACTTTCCATCTTTCAGTTTTCCTTCTATCAATTTTCCTCCCAAGTTTACTTTCAAGTTTCAAAAATAAAAATAGGTGATTATCCAAGAGGAACCGACCTAGAATTTGGAGGTCTCACTTCAGTTAGAAAAGGTCCCACAACCTGGAAGTTATTCCCATGTTATACCAGATCACGAGACTCTTGATTTTAGTGGGGTGAAAATTTGGTGTATAAAATTTTTGGTACGCCCAATCGGACACCAAAGAAAATTATTTTTTAAAGCTATGGTGTCTCTGATATGTTGATTACATAGTACATACCTAGAGTGGTTCTTTTAAGGTATATCTAGTGACTCCATTGGTGTTAAGAACAAGAATATCTAGTCGTACTAAATTTTATGAGAAAGGTAGAGACAAGAAGGTCAAAGCCTTCTGAATTTTTGTAGTTGTCTCCAACAAGAAGAAAAGGGAGATCATCCCATAAGAAACCCTCTACAAGGAGAGTATAGTCTACACCACGTGTTGTAGAATAGAGACCCTTCTATTTCATTCAAGAAGAAGAGGAAGGTCTTCAAGCAAGGAATTTCTGAGAGATTCAACTTCACTTCCTAGTTCAAGTGTGACCCATACAATTTTCATTTAGAAAATCACAGTCCCTAAAATGGCAAGACAAATTGCGTTTGTACCCTTTAATAAGGGTATCCCATTGAATTTTTTCCAACATCATGATGTACCTCTAGCAGCATTAAAATGTTTTCCTAATTTCACAATTGAAAGCCAAACAATAGCTTGTGAGCATGTTAGAGATGTGGCCACCATCTGTACTATACATTATATGATTGAGGAAGATGTTACTACCAAGTTGTTGGCACCCTCCTTCAAAGGTAAAGCCACAGAGTGGTTTAGAACTCTCGTAGTTTTCTCCATTAATTCACAGGACAGACTTGGAGACTCCCTTAACATATATTTCAAAGATAGGTGAAATCATTTGTCCCTAGTAGAGAAACTCACTACTATCAAAAGAGCCCCTCAAGACAAAATGACAGATTTCAATAACATATTTCTCAAAAAATGGAATGGGATCCCTATTTCTGTAAGGCCTTCAGTAGATTATGCTTTCCTATATTTCTTGAAAATTTTAAAAAGAAATATATTTGTCATGATCCAGTCTATGGGAGGTACTTCACTACCTTAGGCTTTTGATATTATTGTTAAGGCAGAGAATTGCCTAATTCAGGCTAGTATGATAGCCCCAAGGTCACCCATGCTTGTCTTCCCTGATATTCAACCCAATATGTCTTTTCACATTCCTCTATGCACTCCTATACCTACTATAGTAGCATCTCAAGCTAGTCCAAGCAACGAGGAATCAAATTCATGCCCTTCTCATGAATTGCAAGAAATAAGAAATAGTAAAAAAAAAATAGATAGCTTTTTGCAGAACTTTGGTAATAAGTTGACCACTATAAAGAGATCGAATAAGGGGGTTCGGCCACATTTTCAATGAAAAAATCAAGGTTTCAATCAATAGTATCAAGGGAAGGGATAGACCTATCAGCAAAATAGACCACCATACCAAGTAAGTTACCAAGGTTAGAAGCAAAATTTTAATCAAAGGCCATTTCAGTTGTGTGACCCATCACCTCTTAATTCGGTAAATCCAGTTAGAGAGATGGTTTGTGCACAAAACAACATAGCATCATAAAATGAAGGGTGTTTTCCCTACAATCAGCCACAAAATTAGGCTACCTATTTTAATGGGTTGATGAATCAAGCACTCATGGCACAAAATGCATCAAGTACACCTTTGGATGCATCCCCTAGTGGATTAGTGCCACAGCAAGATACACAATCTGATGAGACTGCATTTTTTTAAATGTAAAGGAGAAGATTTTAATGGGGTAAATGGTGAATATTCAGTTGCAACTAATATTCATTCCAAAAGAAGAGCTCTATATTTTGAGCTAATAGAAGAGAGGGGAAATTTTCCTACAACTACAAAATCATCAGATACACCATCTATTGACATACTAAAGAGACCTCTCATCATGCCAATTAAGGGGGGCCAATCTCCCAAAGATGTAGAGCCCATAATAGTGAAATAACACCAAAAAATTCATGCATCTATGTCATTCAATATTGTGAACAATATGAAGAAAATAAATGTTACAATGAGCATTTGGTATTCCTTATCCATTCAAGGACAAGCTGAAATCTTAAAGAAGGAAATTTTTGTGGAAGACATCCCACAAAATTCCACTAATGATGTTACCAAACATGTGTTGGTTAATATTGATCAAGAAAATAAAATTCAAAGCAGCAACACTAAGGTTGCTGCTGCTGCTAACCAAGGTAAGAACACAAATCCACCTCCCTTTTAGGTATAATTGATAATTGGAGATTTCATAGTACATAATTTTATGGTAAATAGTGAAGCCACAAGTTCAATAATGCCTAAGAGGGTAGTTGACTAGATAGGACTAAAATATGAACCATTTCAAAAAAAAGTGATACAACTTGATGGCTCATCATCAAACACAATAGGTGTAGCAAAGAATAAAAGTTTAATCCTTCACGCTAGCCCTAAATTCTCTATCCCTCTAGAAATTTATATCATAGATCTCCCTGCTCTTTTTTCCTTATGTCTATCAAGAGAATTCACTTCTAAGATAGGAGGTTACCTTTCTTTTGATTGGTCGCATCTTCTTTTTCACATTAGATATGGAACCAAGGTGACTATCAAATATGAATCATTAGAAATACACCATCTAGAGCCTTATGTATCAAATTTCCTTAATGAAATATTCCTTGCATTTGATAAAAATGATGTTCCACTCATCCCAAAAATAGATACATGGGTAGAAATCATCCCAGATATCTACCAAGATGAGTGGGTAGTAGGAATACTTTGGAGGTTCAGGCTAATGTTTTATGGAATGCTGGTTTGGGGAACTACATGATACAAGAAGATGGTCTCACAATGCCAAATCTCTTTAACGAAACCAGTGAAACATCAAAAGAAGAAAGGAATTAATTTTTGGAGTTGTTCTTTGATGGTGCTAGAAGTAGACATGACTCTGGTGGTGGTGCAATGCTTATCTCTCCTAAACATGATAAATATTATGCATCTTTTAGATATAATTTTTCTTGTACAAGAAATACTAATAAATATGAAAGCTTAATCCATGGACTAGATTGGGCTAGGAAAAGAATTATTAAGGCTTTAAAGGTCCATGGTGATAGTGAACTAATTTTTAGAGAAAGAAAGGGGACAATTGTAATAAAAATGATACTTTAACAGCTTACAAGCATAAGGTGTGGTATGCAATTAAGGAATTTCATGCTTTTAATATAATTAAAATTCATAGGAAATTGATTCAACATGCAGATATGTTAGGTGATGTTGGATCCCAAATTGATATCCCTAATAACATTTTAGTGGGAAGTGATCATTATCACCTCAAGATTATTGTTAGGCCTTCTATTCCTGACAATGATGTCTCTTGGCAAGTGCTTGAAAATCATGAGAAGATCCTACAATTCTTTCTTGAAGAGGACATTTTTCACTACACAATCAAAATAGATTGAAGAAAAACTATAATGATCAAGTGGTGCATCTAAAATCCAATAAGTTTCCTAAGGGTCTTGTAACCTTAGAGTCAATCTTCAATACAAATGATCAAGCCAAAAGTAACAAAACTATCTTACTAGTTCAACAATAGAACTATGCCAATTTGAAGCTTGAACGAGGTCAAAGCTTAAATTTTGGTAAGGTAAGCACTAAATTAGAAAACAAATCTTACGTCCTGTTGTTTCAAGATTTCAGTGATGTTTTTGATTGGAAATATGAAGATCTCAAAGGCTTTGATCTAGCACTTTCTCAACATACTATTGAACTGGAGACTAACGCTAAAGCAATTAGGCAAAAGAAAAGGCCTGTTAACCCTAAGCTAGAGCCACTCATGCATAAAGAGGTTCTTAAACTAATTGACATGCATCATATACCACATCATGAATACTAGTTGGGTGTCCAACCTTGTTCTTGTAAAGAAAAATAATGGATAATTGAGGTTGTGTGTTGACTTTAGGGACCTAAATAGGGCCTCCTTGAAATATCGCCAACCTTTACCATCCGTGGAACAAATCCTGTAGTGTGTCTCTATTTCTAAACTATTTTCATTGCTAGATGGATATTCAGGATATAATCAGATCCTAGTCAATAAGGAGGATCAATTTAAGATTGCATTCACAACCAAATGGAGTACCATGGCCTATCAAAAGATGCCTTTTGTTTTTCAAATGTAGGTGTGACCTTTCAAAAGGCTATGGATATGGCTTTCCAGAGCCTCATATATAAGTTTTTTCTAGTATACCTTGATGACATTAATGTCTACTCTAAACATGCAGTAGATCCCATTAAGAACTTGAGGAAAATCTTTGAAATATGTAGAGAGTTTGGGATCTCCCTCAATCCCAAGAAATGTGTATTTTCAATACATGAAGGAAATTTGTTGGGCTACATTGTCTCCAAGAAAGGTATCATAGTGGACCCTAAAAGGATTGCAGCCATTTTAGAGCTACCCCTACCATCTCATAAGAAGAGTCTACAATCCTTTATAGGATAATTAACTTTGTTAAGCATTTCTCACCTAACATTGCATACTATTTGAAGCCTTTGACAACTATGTTAAAGAAGAATACAGTCTTCAGTTGGAGAAAAGAATGAAAAAACAATTTTGAATCCATTAAGGAGGCTTTGATAGAGGCTCCTGCCTTATTAAATCTTGATTTCAGCAAATATTTTATTATATATGCTTATGGAGGCTCTGAGGTCATCTCTGCAATGTTAACTCAACAAAACTTAGAAGGGTTAGAGAAACCCATTTCTTTCATAAGAAAAGGCTTAGAAGAGTATGAAAAAAAGTACTCTTCTGTAGAAAAAAATGTTCTTGCTATGGTGAAGAGCCTCAAGAAGTTCAGGAACTTATTGACCCATAATAAAGTGCATCTAAGAGTCACCCATCCAAGTATTAAGTAATTGTGGTATAGTAAGGACCTAAATGAAAAGAGAGCTCGATGGATAACAAGAGTCATGGAATATGATTTAGATATTCAAGTTACCAAACTAGTTAGGGGTAGTGGTATTTATCAGAAGATGACTAATGGTGAAGCTATGAAGGATCAGAAGCAAGTGGAGTCATCCTTAATTATACATGAAACATAGGATCAATACAAGGAAGTAGGTTGGTTCTCAAGTATGGTCCATTTTTTTAACACAGATGAGTTCCCTACAAGCTTGGATTCAGAAAAAAGAAGGTACTATAGGTTGCACAGTCTATCCATTTTGTTCTAACAAATGATTTTCTTTTTCGAAGAGATCACAGTGGTGTCCTTAGATGCATTGATTCAAAACATATAGCAGATGTTCTATTTTAATTTCATGATTGACTTTTTGAAGGTCATTTCTCTCCTAGAACCACTACTTTAAAGATCACGAGGGTTGGATACTATTGGCCATCCATCTTTATGGATAGTCATTCCTATGTGGGGAAATGTGATATGTTTATAGGGAAAGAAAGGCTTCCATCTCTACCTCTGTAACCAATTAAGACAGAGTAGTCATTTGTTAAATAGGGAATGGACTTAATAGGTCTAATTAATCCCCCATCTAGTGCATAACACAAATGGATAATCATTTCAACTAATTATTTCACTCGTTAGACAGAAGCTATTGCATTAAAGGAAGATAATGAGACTGGTGTCCTTAACTTCTATAATGACATCATACACATATTTGGGATCCCTGGTTCAATAATATATGACAATGCACTTTCCTTCAAAGGTTTGAGGGTTACTGAATGGTCAACTAGACATTGTATTTACCTTATTACAAGTTCAAATTATTACCCTCGGGCTGATTGGTTGGCAGAGTCCACCAATAAGAATCTAGTTAGAATAATTAAAAGGACTTTGCAAGAAAATTAGAGAGATTGACACTGAAAACTAAAATTTTCCCTATGGATGGACATGATCACTCTAGAAAAAATAATTGGGAGCTCTCCCTACATTTTATTCTATGGTAAAGAGGCTAGTATATCCATTTCAATCAAATTGCCAGTTTTATACCTTCCTACCCAACTTTCTCTCTTTGAAGAGGGAGATCCTTTGCTGGTACGCTATGCTTAGCTCATGGAGTTAGAAGAGAATAGATGAAAATCTATGTAGACTATGGAATTCCAACATATGAAAACCAAGAAAATCTTTGACAAGAGAGCTAGATCAAGGAACTTCAATGTGGGAGACATAGTCCTCAAGCGGGATGAATACAAGTGCTGACCTCGTAGACATACAAAGTTTGATTCATTTTGGGGAGGCCCATTTTTGTGATCTCATAATGCAAGGAGCATAATTATTTTCAGCTCTCAACACTTGGAGGAGAAAGGTTTCCAATCTTCGTTAATGGTTTTCACTCAAGTCTAGTTTTGAGGTTTGTCCTACCTTGTAAGCAAGTTATTCTACTGCTTGTTCTTTGTTTTAAGTTTTAGGTTCCTTTCTTTCCTCTAAGTGCTTTTGCATGGTTAGTTGTTTTTTTTTTATATAGGTATTTTCCTGGTTGTGGCTTTTTTCATTTCCTGTTGTTTTTCTCCTAGCCATTCCTCCTGCTTCCCAAAGTTCTCTTTTGTGCTTATTGCAGACTCCTTGCCTAATGGAATGTCAAAGGCCACTAGTTTTGTATATGTATAGCAGAAAGACATTCAGTAGAAATTACCAAAAAGGTTACCCAAAATTTCCTATTTAGACCTACAAGTGGAGTAAATGTGGCTCCCACAAGGGTTGAGCCCAGCTTGTGAGGTTTATATCTATGGTCCCTAGTCCTTGCCTTGTTTTCTGCATATTTCTAGGCCTGGTTTAAACCATTGTTCTATTTTTAAGGTCTAAAACCCTAAGGAAACCCCTTAAACCCTAGGTCTTTAGTGGTTGTTATAAAATGGCATTACTTTTTAGGCCACTTATGTTCCTTTTTCCATGTGTTTTAAAGTTACCGTCAAGAGGGTTCATCTTTTTGTTTTTCCTAGCGGGATCTATTTTTCCTATGTTTATTTTCCTAACTCTCACAACATTTTATTTACCCCCAGGTAGTAGTAAATTCTATCCATCTGGAAATTGTCACTTTGCCTCAATGCAAAGATTAAGTGCTAAAGATTCTTTGAGTCATCAGGCTTTATTGACAAGTGTCCATAACGGTCGAGGCTCGTAGTAATTTATGATGTCAGTAGGGTAGATGAAATCCATCCGATGGTCATCTTTTTTCCTTAACCACCAGATCAATCTTTGATGATTATTCAAGTCATCATGTTGTTGTGCCATGTGGATAGTGGGGCCATATTTCTTCAAGGTATGTGACTTGTTAATCTATGAGAAAGTTTATTTTTATTGTGTGGCTGGCGCTTTTCCTTAGGGTTAAGATTAGAACAAATTAATGTCCAAGCCATTGTGCCAAGGTGACATTTGGCATTGCTAGCGTAATGTGTCCCAAGGGTTCAAAGGGAAGATAAGGGTAAGGCATGTCAAAATAGATCTGATGGTAGGTTTTATTCCTTAAGACTAAGATGCACAACATATAGTCTTTGATCCATTGCTTCATTTTTCCATGTGTCCATGCTGGGGCTAGGCTAAAGTCAAAAAGAAGATAAATGATGGTTTGTTCAGTTTTGATCATGTAGCTAGCACTTTTCCTTAGGGTTAAGATGATAGGCAAATAACGCATGAGTTATTGTGCCAAGATGACATATAGAATTGCTGACATCATGGGTCATGGGTTTAAAAGTAGTAAAGAAATCATATGTTAAATTTGATTGTATTGTGCCTCTACCATAAAGATGAAAATTTTTAATAATAAAGGCATCGCACCTACTTGGCGCATGTCTAGATCGCATCCAAATCCTGGGTAACTTAAAAGAGATCAACGGTACTATTTTAAAGTTGATAAAGGTTCAAACTTGAGCCATTGATAGGATATTTTGTGCCACCTATGACCATTTACATTTAAAATTCAAATATTCAAATTGTTTCTATGGTTTCCATGGCAGTGGAGATATATTCTAGGTTGCAGAGAAGGTAGATGGATCAGGATGATCTTTCTAAATGAATATATGATGTTTGGGTATGTTTCCAAAGGATATCTGATTGTCTGGGATATTTTCAAAGGTGCATTAATTTGTAGAGGTTATCATTTTAGGGTTTTTTGGTTGTTGTAAAAGAATATCTATTGCAACCCTAATTTTGTCATGATATGATCTGCATTGATGGTGAATTGACTCTCGAGCCTTAATGGTTGAGGAGGTTGTATATAAGTATTTTTTGAAGCTTTTGTATGTATTGTTTTGAGGATTATGTAAGATTTTATATGGAATTTCTTCTACCCCCAAGTTTTTATACGTTTGTAAATTCTCATTGAGGTTTAGATTATGCAAATAATTTTTATGACACATTCTATGTTCCTAGGTTTTTCATTTCTGTATTTCTCTCTAAAGCATAATATAGTTGTTAAGTAGAGGATAAATATTTGGGTTATCTTAAGTCCTCTTTATTTTCTACATCTTTGTGCACTATTGTGAATGATTGATATAGACAATCTTGAGAATTTTTTTCATTCCTTGATATCTTGTCTGATTTTTGTGCCTATTTGCTGGAGTGAATGTTTTCTTACAGGTCATAGTCTGTTTCTTTCTTCTTGAAAGCTATTTTTTGTGAAATCTTTCCTTTCCCTATATATTTTTTTGTCTTAGACCTCTCTATCAAACACTTTGCAAGCTTATTCAGAAATTTATACTTGCTCTAATTCAGGGACATCATGCTAATTCTTAGTCATTATGTTATGATTCATGTCATTTGTGGTGTATCACCTCATATATTAATTTATTTCTTTCAGTCTTTCAATTTACCTTCTATCACTTTTCCTCCCAAGTTTACTCTCAAGTTTCAAAAACCAAAATAGGTGATTATCCAAGAGAAACCGGCCTAGAATCCAGAGGTCTCACTTCAGTTAGCAAAGTTCCCACAACCTGGAAATTCTCATGTTATACCAGATCACTAGAATCTCAAGTTTAGTAGTGTTCAAATATGGTTTATAACACTAAGTAGGGTCATGAATGTATATATGTGGTAGTGGAAACATTATCCAAAATGGGTCATCTTCTACCCTGTAAAACTACACATGATGCATCCCACATTGAAGAAATTTTCTTGAAAGAGGTAGTAAGACTTCATGATTTTCCATTGTCCATCATTTTAGATAGGGATTCTAAATTCATTGGGAACATTTTGAGGAATCTTTGGAAAAGACTAGGTACTGGTATTTCCTTCTCTTCAGCCTACCGTCCTGAATCTAATGAAAAAATAGAGGTAGTTAATAGGTTATTGGGGAACCTATTAAGGTGTTTAACAAACAAGTATGGAGAAACTTGGTATTGCATCTTTCCCTAAGTATAATTCTCTTAAAATGACTCAGTGAATAGGAGCACTAGTGTGACCCCTTTCCATATTGTCTATGGGACACACTAATCTAGAGCTCCCAACCACCTAACTAACTTGAACCAAATCAAGTCCTTACTTGATCAAAACAAGAATTCTACCACTTTGTCTTGGTATATCTAAGGCTAGGGCTCCACACCTTCAATTTTCTTGTTCAGGTAACTAACCAACTCTTCATATTGAGTCCCACATAACCCTTTTAGAGTTTCTTTCCATCACAGACATCATTTTGTGTTGATTCTCCCCTATTGCTAAGTATCTCTGGTACACCTTCCTTGCTAAATGGTACTCCAAAAAATTCCTAAGTCTCAGGGTCATTCCAACCTGCCAAAAATAATCTCCTTGACACTCTAGAACACAACCAAACTGACTCTTTGATTCCAAATTCACTCTAAACCTCAAAGGCTTAGAATGAACTAGTTTCCAAGTAGCCTTTTTTGGACACCTTTTCTAGTTTTTTCGCCAAATTTCTAAAAGGACATAGAAAAGAAATTGTGCGTTCAGAAAGAAATAGTTGGGAAAATACTCTTCCTAAAAGGACATGTGTTGAAAACATGAACAACTCCTTCAACCTATAAATCCTCACCTTATCTTAAAAGGGATAATTAGAGAACTTAAAGAAGGAAGTGCCCTTTGAACCTTGGAATTTGCAAATCCAACACTTGGAACACCTTGGGGAACATGAAATACCATGAATCCTCTATTATTGGGCATTTAAGCAATACCCATCAAAATTTATGGGGTCTATAAGAAATCAACCTATGCTTCTCTACCAGCCACATTAAAATGCATGGCTAGGGTTTCATGCATATCTCTCCAAAACTGCAACCTCCCACTTCAAAAAAATTGCATTCTAGAGTACACTCTCCAAACTCCAATATAACCAGGAATTAGAATCTTCCCATGGTTACATCTCAAGATATGGAGTGGGAAAGTTGAAACCCTATTTTTTTATCAAATTCTCAACCTGTTAGTGACTATGAAAGGATTTATCCCTCAATACTCCACCTTAGAACCTCTAACTAGACTCAAATGAAAGGTAACACAATTCTAAAACTTCTTATCAAGTTCATTTTTTCATTAGGCTCACTAAAACTCCGTACATAATGAAAAATCAGATGGTTTTACAAGAAAATATAATTTTCTTTATTGAATTTCAAATGTCTACATACAAAATCTCTTCAACAACCTTGAATTTTATTGTTGACATAATTTTATATCTAATGCCTTCAGTTCAAACAAATTTTGGTTGGTTATGAATGTTGGGTAACCTTATTTTTAAAAGTTGCAATTAGCAACTTTTGTTGTTGACAACATTTGCACTGTTTGTTGACAACTTTTGCAAATTGACCTCCTAATCATCCTAGGAACCTACCAAGGATGAATTGGACATTTTAGGAACATGAAAACATCAAATCAAATCCATCCTAACACAAATCTACCCAAAGCATCTCCATCTTACCATAGTTGACCATAGGATCTATAGCACATCCTAAGCCACTAGGCCTTACTAGTTTGGACTTATCACATTTATAGGATCTCTTGATCCCTATAGGCACTCAGCCTATAAAATTATGTCATTATAATCATGGATGCCTTGTGACCTTATTTTATTGATAAAGGGGTGCTCCTACACCACACACCCAAGAGGTGTTATTGAGTTGAGAGATGTGAGAGACTTGGATATGAGAAGTGCATAAGAAGAACATTTTTCTGAAGTCATGAGAGACATCCATCAACAAGGCACAAGTTGTCACATACCATTGAAAATGCAAAAAAAAAAATAGTAGATAAGAAAAGGAGAGATGTGCATTGTCAAGTGGGATATATGGTGATGATTCATCTTAAAAAGGAGAGGCTTCCCAAAGACAGGTTCACTAATCTAATGATGAAGAAGACAGGTTCCTTCAAAATTCTTAAGAAATGTGTCACCAATGCCTAAAAAATTGATCTTTCCCCTGTTATAGTATTTCCCTATTTTTAATGATTCTAAAATTTATGCATATAAATGTCCTACTAGTGATGTTTTTGATACAGGTTAAAGTGAGGAAAGAAAGGAAGAATTTGTGCAAGATTTTTGCCAACAGTTCAAACTTGAGATTGAATGTATCCTTGACAAGAGAGTCAACAAGAAAACCAGGATGGCATACATACTATGAATACTTAGTAAAATCAAAGAAAAAACCCCTGGAAGATGCTACTTGCATGAGTGTTGAAGCTATTGCACAAACATGTGTAAAAGTCTCTGAGTTTCCAACTCAAGGGACTTGAGTTTTTTTGGCAGTAAGAGTATAGTGCAGGGAACCCTAATGTAAAAAATGGATTGGTAGTAGGTAATAAAGCATTGGATCTATGGTGATAATCCATAAGAAAAATACATGATGTAATGACCCATGTTGTAAGGCCAATAGGCTCTAAGGTGTTTTATAAACCTAGATTCCTAATTAGACCAAAGGGCTTAGTAAAGACTTAAAAGTGGATTTTTAGGTGGTCTAAGGGTAGATTTATGCTCAAATGATGTTTTTTAAGGGTTTTTTGAACCTAAAAAACAATCAGACTCGTTAGGGTCTATTTTGTCTAAGTTGCTCAAAAAGTGAAAAAGTTGTTAAGCAACATTTAAAAGTTACTATGCAACTTTTCAAAAAGTTGTTCGAGAAGTTGCATTATGAAAAAAACATCCAAAAAAATTTGAAAATTAGTTGTATCCATTAGAGGAGGTCTGTTAAGGTCCTTTTCAAAAGTCCAAGATAGTGGGTGGTCATTGTATGAATTTTGGGTGGAGATTTTAAATAAAGGAACCCTGATTTTGCTTAAATACTTTGATCTTCCATACTATACATCTTGTTGGTAATTGAAATTGACGCAGATTCAAAGGATTTTTGTAGAGTTGTGTGTTATAGTTAATATTCATTTGGTTTGATTCAAATTGGTGGAGTTTGCTAAGATTTATGATCAGATTGGTGAATGGTGTCCAGGAAGCCTTGGTTTATAGTGACCAATCAAAGATGGAGCCCTAACTTGCCATCCCACTATGGAAAATCCATGAATCATAGTTTAATGAAAGCTAGGGGATGTATTTTAGGAATCCTGAAGGGAAGGATCAGATTGCATGAGTTAGTGATTTTCCAACCAAGGCCTAGGCTAAACAAGACCATGTGTTTAGTCTAGACACAAGGAGAATTGGTGAAACAGTCACACCATTGGGTGGTTGGGATCAATTAAAGAGTGGATAAAATACATTATAGGCTAGTAGAATATGCACAAGTGATTATTATGTTTCTGTGAATCAATTTCTTAAGACCCCTTTGGAAAGAAGTCCTAATTAGGCATGTTAGGTCTATGTCCTTTAATGAGATTTTGGAGGTACAAGAGTAGAATTAGGATCTGATCTCTTGGGGTTTTTCCAAGGTCCACAAAGGGTATTTGAATCCCTAATTTTTTCAGGACTTTATTTGAAGGAATTGGAATTTTCTATAATAAAAAAATGACTGGTTAGGGCTACTAGTTGTTAGGGCAATTTTGAGCATTTTAGTCCCAATCCACAAATAAAGTATCAAAACTTGTTTGGAAGCTCAAAATAGGATAACCTTGAGTAAGGAACTCTTGGTAACCTCTAGAGATAGTAATTCATGATTTAAGGAGATATTGATGTTTAGAGAGACTCTAGGTGACAGTTTTGGCTAATCTATTGGGACAATAGGAGTGTGAAGACAAGTAAGTTGGGCTTATCAAACTTCTAGTTGATTACTTTGCATCAATGTTCTACCCTACTTTTCTAAAGCAATTGTTTGAGCAGTATCTAAGAGCCTACATAAATTTATTTTGAAATATTATCAGAAGTGACCAAAACTTTTTCGTTTCCTAGTAAACAAGGTTACAAAAAACCACTAACAGAAGTCTTAGCAGATGTTGGAAGTTCTTAGGAATAGTTTGCAGAACAAGAATGGCATGAAAGATTGAGAATCTAGTAGTCGTTAGTATCAATGATGATCTAGACCCTAATTTTAAGTTGTGCCCCCTAAAGGAAGCAGAAAAGGACAACACTGGAGCCCTATCATCATTACCATAGAGGGTAATGTTGATTGAAGACATCAGGACATTTATTCACAACAAAATAGTGAAATTGGATGATGCAAAACTAAAAGATACTTACTACAATGAGTTGTTTTATTATATATCATTGAAGGAGGAGAATAAGCATTTAGAGCTGAAAGGTTCAAGACACATATGGTATTCATCCCTAAATTTTCCAATGAGGATTAGATTCGATATGTTTTGAGCTGTGTACATGATGAATTTTTGTTGTTATATGGAGATAAGATAGTAAGAAAAAAAAATACCTAATTAACATGGTCACTAGTTTACCAACTGAAGAAAAAAATGTACCCTACAAGTAAGAAATATGGACAAGATGGGGAAATTATTGAAACATCTAAAGAATGATCAAAATTGTAGACAAGTTGAAGGACTTAGAAACATAGTTTGTGACAATGATTATTGGTTTTAAATTCTATCAGTCTAGTCGACTTTATATCATATCAGGTAGTGTTGTGTATGCATCCTACAAGATAGCCAAACTAGGGAAGAATTATGATTTGTCAGACATTTTGCGGATTCAATTATTTTCCAACATGAAGAGCTTATAGAAAGATTGCAAATAAGAGGTTAAATTTGGATCATTACTTATTTTTTGTATATTTATGTTAAGACTTTATTTCCTAGAATGGGTGAAGTAAATTAGAGTGCAAACAGACCAGTTATTTACAAAATCAATAATTATATTGAACAACTAGGAGATGAATTCAATAAGATCATATGGGGATACTTCAAGGAATTTAAAATAAAAATGCAAGAATGATATCGGATACCTCGTTGGTAGTAGAGAAGTATAGTGACTCTATTTTCTTTTTAGAGGACACTGATACTTACAAGATTCAACCTATGGAACCAAGAACATCTTTGGTTTTAGCATTCAGATATGAAGTGACTTAAGAAAATATAAATGGATGCGTTGAATACATTGTGAAGGAACCAAATATGCAACTGTTAGTGGATTTGGTACATACAAGGAATCCTACAAAAGAATCACATTGAACATCAAAAAGCCAAAAAATATGAAAAAGAAAGAAAAAATGTTGAAGAAGTTAACAAAAAAATATGGAATTGGTGAAGGTGAGAGCAGTACACAGATATAAAAGATATAAGAGAAATCATAAGTAAAGACATTGGATCTCCCCTCCACACCAATCACAAAAAAAGGATGAATATTGTAGGAACATATATAGAAGCACAAACCTTACCGTCTAATAAAGAGATTGAGATTAGTGAAGTTTAGGAAGAGGAAATAGAAATGACTACACAAATCACTCTCAGTGAGGCAACAACAAAAATGAAAATGCCACATAAAGAGGAAATGCCAATTATTGGAGAAGAGGACCACAAGAAGTCAGAAGAAGACACCCCTTAACACATTAAACAAAAAAGATACAAATGAAGAGGACACAAAATCAGAAAAAGAATTATCACATGGGGAAAGCGATCAGTAGAATGAAATTTAGGACTCCTACCTATCCTATAAAAATTGCTAAGTACATAATAGATACAAGATTAGTTGGGAGAATCAATCCCATTGCCTTTGCTAAAATTTTAGAAGAAGATAAGAAATTGATAGAGGATACTATTGTCCAACATTTTATGAAGTATAATAAATATCCTAAAGATGTAAAGGATAATGTGCATAAAGAATTTTATGATAATTTACTAGTAAGATGGTATTCAGCCTATCACAAAGTTGAAGAATTCAAAACAAAAAGTATTGAAGAATTTTTTACCTCGACTATCAAAGAATGATGTAGAATTTTATATAAACAATCATAAGAAATAATTCAGGACAAAGACACTGATTCTAGCCAATGATGAACATGTGTTAGAGCAGGACATAACTGAAGTATGGAAGAAAATACTAAATGAAGAGAAGAATGAAGCCTACTTAGAAGAAGGAACATCAAATGTAGATGATACATTTACTGTAAATGAGATTATTGGAAATGCACCTAGTGCACCCGATATGTCAGCAACCAAGGATGTAGTTATTACTGAAGATATGACTGGATAATTGGAGAATCACATAGAGAAAAAAGATGATCTAGCACAAGTTTCCATCATAAGAGAAGATGACAAAGTTACAATAGAAAAACATACAGAGGAGAAACCAAGCCAATAAAAATTCATTGTACAAGTAACGCAAGCAACTCTACTATAGAGTATAGAAGAAATGATACAAGAAGGGAAGAAGCAAAATGCACTCTTACATGAGAAGAACCCTATAGCGGCTGATTAGTAGCATTAACCAACCAACATGGAGCCAATAAATACCAAGAAGGACACCGAGATTGAGAAGCAGAAGGAGACAACATATATCAGTGATATGAAACTGAACACAAGTGAGAAGCACAATGATGAAGAGAAGAAAAATGAGGCAACAGAAAATAAATATGAGAAGAAAGATGGAGGAGATGGTGATAAGAAAAAGATGACAAGAAGGAGAAGAAATATACAAAAGAGAAAAAGAAGAGAGAACTAGAAGAAGAAGATGAAGATGAAGATGAAGATGAAGATGAAGATGAAGATGAAAATGTATATGAAAATGATCCTGAGTTTGATATAGTCACATAGGCTCCGATGAAAGTGAAGAAGAATAATGAAAAGGAGGAATATGTAAAAGTTTTGAACAAGAAGACTAAACTAGACAAGAAAAGAGTGAAGAAACAGAAGAAAATTTTGATTAAGGCACTGGATATATTTGAAAATCTTATGCCAGACATGAATGTGGATACAAAAGAGTCATTAGTTTACCAGCTGAAATCTTACATAGTCAAAATCAATCAATTAGGAAAAGATTTGAAGGACACACTTATCGATAATGCGATGAATAAATTGGAATATACTATTGTACAATAATTCTTAACAAAGATTGTAGTCTTCAAAGTTGAATTATTATAGGTAATTAGAAATCTAAAGGAAATTTTGAAGAAAACGACACCAATGTACACAAAATTGTGTAATTGTGCCAAATTTATAGCAGAGATTGACAACAAGATCAAAGCAATTCAAATAGAATTACCTCAACATAACCGTAATATCCAGCCAACAAAAAGGTTCTTGGAATATTTAGTTAAGATAAGGGAGATTATTTCAAAGGAGAAAGAGCTAATAGTAGAGCGAGCAAGCCTACACATACGGATTTTGGAGATGCAAGGTATCATTATGCCACACATTGATATAATTAAATCTAATGTTATAAAAATAGAGAAAATAGTTCAAACACTAGAGTTAAGTGTCATGGACAGTCTAGAAGCACTTTCTTCATACTTAAATGGTCATATGATTGGTTTGAAGGCATTAAAACATTCATGGGATAAAATTTTGAAGTATATAGGATATAGGTACAAGCTTATCATGGACAAACTATAAGCACCTGAATATGGATATCCCACATGAAAATATCATTTGGAGTTGAGTTCCAAAAAAGTGGAAGCATATAGTTAAGAAAAAAAGAGGAAGTATAAAAAAGGATAAGTATAAGTATATCAACATATAGAAAGTATACAGGTTACCTTCCCAGTCAACATTAGTATAAGCATGTAAAATAAAGTCATCATTTTTTTAATACCATAATCCATACTCTATTGTCCCTTTCAAGTAATTTTCAAAGTAGCAAGGGGTGTTTCTTTAGGATCTGATTGATATCTTGCCACAATTCCAACTGCATTGGATATATGTGGCCTAGTGTGAATTAGATATTGTAGACCTCCAATCATTGATCTATACTTTGTCTTAAAAACACTCTGGGTTTCATCATTATTAGTAAGCTTATACCCAATCACCATATGTGTCCCAAAAATTTTACAATCTTCCATTCCAATTTTTTTCAACATTTCTTTAAGATACTTGGTCTGAGATATAAAAATGTCATTCTTGTTCTGATTAATTTACAAAACCAAGATAAAATTTCATCTCAGAAATCATTGACATTTTAAATTAATTTTCCATCTCTTTAGAGAAACTTTTACTTATTTCGTTATTACCTCCAAAAATGATATCATCAACAAATACTTCTATGATTATAATTCCATCTTCATTAGTTCTTAAGTATAAATTACTATTTGCATTACCTTTTCTAAAACAAAGACAAAGTAGATACATGTCTAGTCTTCCATACCATGCTCTTGGTTCTTATTTTAGTCCATGCAATGCTTTCTTCAGTTTACAAACCATGTCTTCATCTTATGTCAAAGGAAATCCATCATGTTGCTCTATGTATACCTCTTCCTCCAAATCTCCATTCAAAAATGTAGATTTCACATCCATCTAATATACGTTAAAGTCTTTATGTGCACCGTAAGAAAGAAATAATCTCATTGTTTCCAACCTAGCATCAGGATAAAATGTCTCTTCAAAGTCTATGCTTTCTTTTTTCCAGTAGCCTTTACAAATCAGTCTAGCCTTGTTTCTTACCATTGTTCCTTTCTCATCCATTTTTATTCTGAAAACCCATTTAGTTCCTATCACATTCTTGTTTTTAGGCCTTGGAACCAATTACCAAGTGTTGTTTTTCTTTATTTGTTCCAATTCTTCCTACATAGCTTTAGTCCAAGATTCATCTCTACATGCTTCATCAGTAGATTTTGGTTTAACTTAAGAAATCAAACAAATTTCATCTCTTACTTTTGATTGTTTCATCATTCCTCTATTTGCATCACCAATTACTTAATGTTTAGGATGGTTCTTCTTAACATACCTCAGAATCTTAGGAATTTCAGTAAGCTCATTTGATTCATCTTCAATCTCATTATCAATCTCCAATGGTTCTTCAGGATCATAAATGACCTCCTTAATCTATGAAATCTTACCACTGTCATACATTCTCTCTTGAATCTGAAACCTTCTATATATCCTCACGCTAACACTTTAAATTAGCTTCCTCAATCTGATATTGAAACATTAATAGGCTTTTCTCTTAGTAGAATAACCAAGGAAGATACCTTCATCACTTCTAGCATCAAGCTTCCATATCTCATCATCTCTTTTGATATCTCATTTACTTCCAAATATTCATAAATATTTTATAGCGGGAGTATGATTAAACCATAATTCATAAGGAGTGTTACTTGTACCTTCTCTAATCTAAATTCTATTCAAGTTGTACAAAGAAGTACCAACAGCTTCTCTCCAATGAATATGTGATACATTTTCTTCTAGCAACATATTTCTGACATCATCTAATATTGTTTTGTTCCTTCACTCTGCTATCCAATTTTGTTGTAGTGTACTAGGAGTAGATGTATGTCTGTATATTCTATGTTGTTCATACAGTAGCTGTAAAATATAAAACATGTAGCTATTATAATGATATATGGAAAGGGATAAATATATAGAGATATATGTGATGATCTAGAAATGGTATTGAGGGGAAGATAAGATTCTCTTCCTATGCCCAAATTTCACAAAGGAAAGATCCACTTTGATCAACAATAAGAAAATGGTTAATGCACAAATGAATCAATTGATCGGAGATAAGAAGAAAGAAGAAAGCCTTACAATATTGAAAAATTGATGGAGAGTATATAATATAATTGATTGAAACCTTAATTGAAATGAATTGAAGACAAGTACTAACCTCAAAATATAGAAGATCTGGATAATCCTATTTTCTGATGGTTGTGTTGAGTTTTAGGAAATTCTGTAACCAGATCTTGAATAGAAATGTAGAGAAGGACAAAACCTAGAAATATTTTCCTTTTCTGAGTTAGTTCAACCCTGACCTCTTTGAGGGGGCACAATTGTACCTCAAAATGTCGACTTTGACCTGCACTTCTCCAATCAAAATTCTTTTTGTGAATCCAGGAAGTTGGCCGAAAAGGGTATCAAAATCTTCTCTTAGATTTGATATCATGTACCTGTACCTACAAGAAAAAAGGTTTTTTGTTGGGGGAGGGTTTTGCCTTGGTCAAACCCCAGTTTTGGAATTAACCTTAAAGTTTAATTGAAATTGTATAAATAAAGAAAGCAAATAAATGAATTCACCTTTCTTGTATAGAAACCATTGTGGAGGATTCAAATCCTTGGATCCACAAGTATGTATGCTCCAAATGAGTGTAGAATGTCAAATGTAAGATGTAGGATGTCTCAAATCAATTTCTTTTAGATATTCAAAATTAATCTTGAATGGATCTTGGAGTAGGAAGAGGCTTGCATGGATGTGGATGGAGAAATATTCAACAAGAGGGCTCCATAGATCTTCAATCCTTCAATGGCTACCAATGGATCTCCTTGATGAATTGAATGCTTTAATGTTCTTGAATGCTTTAATGCTTGAGAGTAGATGATTGATTCAATAGCTTTCTTCAAGTCTTTCTTAGATTGTTAGTACTTAGATAAAATGAGAGGAGAAGGCTCCCTTATATACCAATCTAGGGCACAATATTCTAGAGAGGCCAACATAGGAGAATTAGATTCCAACTAGAAATATACCCCTGTAAGTGGACCTATCTGAAATATAATTTCAAGAATCATTGTCCCGAAGACCAAAATAGCGGACCCAAAAGTGGGAATTAAATCTTTCCAAAGCCCGACATTCAGAAACTGCAAAAAATTGAAATTTGGACCCTAGCTTAGGGTCAAGGTCCACTCTAACCTAGGTCAGGGTCGAGTTTGACCTTGACCAAGGTTAGGTTTGAGGTTGACCTTGACCGAGAAGGTTGACCTTGACCTTGAGGTCAAGAAAATTAGATTTGCAGATCAGGGTGCCAAAAATAGGTCGGAGAAAAGTGGAAAAGGTGGGAGAACAGGGGGAAAGTCATGATCCAATTCAAAGACCCATTTAAGGTGTTTGACATGACCCCAAACCACTTACTCGGAGAGATAAACCAGTCCAAAATGAAAATTCTTCCATTTTCTAACTATACATTTAGCTCCCACTTTAGCAAGAGTATGGACTCGATGCAAACTCTTGGTAAAGGAGATCATAAAGAAAAGACAACCTTACTGAAATTAAAAGGTACAAAGGAATCCTTGATCTTGTAGGGACTTAAGTCTTTATCAACCTTAATATCACAATAAGAGAGACATCAACAGTCAAAGAGAAAAAGAGAGAGGGTGTGATTACCTCACCCAATGAGAACATATGTCCCATTGTGAATCACACAAGGAAAAAGTATAACTGGAAAGATGGAGTTGAACCGCCTAGTGAATGTGGCTACTCACATGTCAACCCATCAATGTTTTACGCTGAAGAATATTCTATTCTAAAAGATTAAAGTCAAAACATAGAGAGATCGAGTCTTAAGGACACCTTCCCTCCTTAAGGGATCAAAACATTGTAAATTGAAACTAAAGGGATCAAGAGATCCTATAAGGTGAAAATTCATGCTTTAAGGATGTCTTTTAATCCATAAAGGGAGAAAAGTTTTGCGTTTTGAAAATATTTTGAAAGTGCGATTGTGAAAAAAGGTGAGTAGAGCATATGCTCCCACGTTAAAGTTGTTACTAACACTTTAAATGGAGAAATGTCTTTAATGGAAACATAAACAACTCCACTAATTATGTTTCCACTATGAGACTACCCCAAGCATAGACAAATAAGGGGAAATACCACATAAACATAGAGAGAACAAAGAAGGGATCTACTTACCATGGGGTTAGTATGATCATAAGATAATATGTATATATAGATATGATATTATTTCAAATGAATTGACATTCCCCAAGGAAAGTAGAACTACAATCAAAATGGAGGAAAAAAAATCCAAGAGTTATGAAGAAAAGTCTTTTCATACCACAACATGGAGACATAAAAGAATCAGTGCTACCATATCAAAAATGTAAGCGGACTACACAAGGAAAACATTTACGAATAATAGCATATGTAAAACATATCATGAAAATAATATATAGAAGAATAATACAACAGGTTTTATTTACTTATCACCTTGCACCAACAAAGTAACAAGGGTCATATAAAAGAATCTAAAAAACATTGAGAAAACATGTTACGGGAGAAGCACAATACAATAGGCAAACAGATAAAAGGCTACCATGGAGGACAAAAAAATCAAGCGCATCACCTACTCTCCCCATATTATTTTATATTATTTAGGTAAGGTGGGAAACTCGCACAGTGGACTATATCCAACATAGTAGGAATAATAGGCAGTTTCAAACAAGGTTTCTCTTGAGAATCATGATGTTTGATGCTAGGTGTAATTATCAGTTGTGCGAAAAGCATATGAGGTAAATTAGTATCAAGATCAATAGTCTCATATTCATCATTATCATCAATAGGATCATCAAGAGTATCTTCTTCATCAAAATTAATTGAAATAAAATCTAAGACGCAAATAGAATCATCATAATCATTCATATTAACATCATTATTAACATTAACTTTCTCCAACACATCAGGCATAGGCTGGTCAAAAGAAGGTAAATAATTTTGAAGAACACAAGCATTGGCCCTAGCATTAACTCGACACTTCTTATGATATTCATTGGCATATTTGTTACGTTTTGTTTTATTTGAAATATGTTGAGAACTAGGAGGAACAACAATCGGTTCCTTCACATCTCCTATGCGAGGATTAGTAGGATTCTGAAAAGCAACACTAGGACCTTGATTAACAGAACTAGAAGAAATGGATAAAAGAGGTATGGAAGGCATAGGTAAAAGACCATGGTTAAGATCCATCCGAGGCATGCTTAACTCAACAATCTTATGATGTTTATAGGCTTGACGTGAGAGAAAAAGGTTATCTGGTTGAGAAGGACACAAATTAGGTAATGAAGGCCAAAAGAATTCAAAATTAGCACAATCCCTAAGCCTAGAAGGTTGACATAAACTATGATTAATCATTTTCACCTCTTTATCATGAATGAACTTAATACACTTATGGATAGGAGAAGCAATGATACACATGGAAGTCAACCAAGAAAAACCAAACTTAACTTGAAATTGATCAAAAGTAGGGACAACAACGAAGGTAGTGTCCACAAATTTACCAAAAAGTTAAATGGGTAAGGTAATAGAAATAAATGATGGATAGAGAAAACAATTACAAGTTTGGATCCACACATCAGATGTATCATAATAATCACATTGTAAGTTCTTCATAAAAAGGTTCTCTTCAGTGATGACATTGACTAAGGAAGTAGGATCAATAAGAGAAGCTCGTGTAGGTATATTAGAAATCCTAGCATAAATGTAGAGGGGACCATTAGGAGATTTAATGATCTCAGAATCATGAAAGGTGATTAAGAGTTCCCGAGGTATTTTTAGGTTAGGTTGTTTTGAAGGTTTAGATTGAGGTTTCAGTTTAGGTTGAGGTGGAATTTGAAGTTGATATTGAGATGGAGGAACTTGAAAATGAGGTTGAGATGGAGGCTGGCATAGGGAGACAGGCTGAGAAAAAACAACATGGTCCACATGGTTAAAAATATGATTGAGATCATCTATGTTTGAATCATATACAATATCCACGAAAGATGGATGAACAATAGTATTAGTATGATGTGTAGGAAAAGGGTTCTTATAGATTTGGAGGTTTTGATTAGGAAGAGAGATAGATTTGTTCCCACTAGCATCAAAATTTTCAACAGATAGAGCATTAGAATAAATTAAATCTTGAACCTTATGTTTTAGAGAATAACACTTCTCAGTATCATGGCCATTCTGACGATGGTATTGACAAAAAGCTTTGGGATCAAAGGATTATGATTCCATCATAGTAGGAAGAAGAGTTTGAGTAAAAGGAAAAGTAATCATATTAGTAGTCAAAAATTTACTCATAATAGAATGTAAATATTCAGAAAGAGGAATAAACGTATGATTTATATGAAAAGTAGTGAATGCAGAAGTGGCATTGTGGGATGCAACAACAACTTGATCAGAAACTACATTTGATTGTTTATTTATTTTGGCATAGTTGTTAGACTTCTGAAACTTGTTTGGATTAGGAGAAGCATCACTCTTATCAATTGGAAAAGGAGCCATTGGATTGTTTCTCTCAAATTGACTCACTTGTAATTGATAATGATGAAGCACTACCCAAAGTTATTGAAAAGAGGTAAATTCAGTAAGCAGAATCTTATCTCCAATATCCTTTTACAAATTTGAAATAAACATATGTTGAATATCAATATCAGGAACATGATAAGAAATTTTGGCATACAAATGCTTAAATCTACCTATAAATTCAGTCAATTTTTCTTTAGTATTGTATTTACAATGCAATAAATTAGTTAAGGACACTTGCAGACCAATTTTATTTAGGAACTTTTGAATAAAGGTATTAGCAAGTTTTGGAAAAGAATCAATAGAATAAGGAGACAAGGAAGGCTACCATTGCAAGGCCTTATCATAAAATTTTCTAGCAAACAACTTGGCTAAAATCCTATGGTCATGAGCAAAGTCAATACAAAGGATTTAAAATGTTTTAACACGAGTGAAAGGATCTCCCTTACCATTTTAATTCTCCAGATGAGGCATATCATCTTGCTAAGGGATAGGAGTAGGAATAATGTCTAGGGATAAAGGAATACCCATGTCACATGTAGGAATACTAAACTTGGATTGAGTTAAGGAAGCAAGTTGTTGTTGTAAAGAGGACATAGTTTGAGCCAGACTAATGATGGTGGAATCATTAGAAGATATAGGAGGCATAGAAACATTAGGAACACTAGGAAAAGTGTTGGAAGCAGCAGGAATAGAAGACACAACTGGTGGAACACATGGAACCATAATTGGAAGAGGATTGGAATAGGTAAAAGGAACATTGTGGTAAGAAAGTTGTGAGGAAGGTAAAGATACCGATGGAACACTCATAAGAAGAGATGCAGGTGGAAGATTTGAAGCTAGAGGATTGGAAAATGTAAGAGATGTAGTCACTAAAGGAGGAGTGTAAGTATGATTACTAGGTAAATGAATATAAGAAGGTTCCACACTAGTGACTGAAGGAGTAAATCCTAAATCTTGAGCTTCTTGAGCTAAAGGTTTAACATTTAAATGCAGAAGATGAGTAATACCACACAAGAGATTAACACCTTGATCACTATCACAAAGAACTTTCTTAAGAGCCTCTATAGCTTCAATAGAAACTTGAATATGGTTTTATTGAATAAGCCAATTTTCCATTTTATCAAGTTCAATTGACAGTTTTTGGACTTGTTCAAGAGGAACTCTTCAAGCAGCATCCTCATCATGAGATACATGAGAATAGTTATTCTTTGTAGAAGGATTGGATTCATGAGTGATCAAATTATGATCTGGGATCCTAAGGAAAGGAGATGAAGATTGGGGATCAAAGGAACCCATAAGTCTATCACTTCTTCTAACCAGGATATTATAGGTAAGACTAGAGGTAGTAAATCTCATACACCAATGCAATGTGAGTGAACTAAAATAAGAAAATGTAAAGACAAGAAAATAAAAGAAGGATAATCTAATATGCATACAAGATCTAACATTAAATGTAAATCAAACACCAAAAAGAAAGATTTATCTATTGCGGGCTCACCAAAATGTAAAATATAAAATATGTAGTTATTGTAATGATATATAGAAAGGAATAAATATGGAGAGATATGTGTGATGATTTGGAAATGCTATTGAGGGGAAGATAAGATTCTCATCCTATGCCCAAATTTCACAAAGGAAAGATCCACTTTGATCAACCATAAGAAAATGGTTAATGCACAAATGCATAAATCAATAGGAAATAAGAAGAAAGAAGAAAACCTTGCACTCCCAAATAATGGACGGGGAGTATATAATAGAATTGATTGAAATCTTAATTGAAATTAATTTAAGACAACTACTAACCTTAAAATATAGCAGAACTAGAAAAGCTTATTTTCTAATGTTTATTTTGAGTTTCGGCAAATTCTGTAACCAGATCTTGAAAATAAATGCATAGACAGACAAAACCTAGACATATTTTCATTTTTTGAGTTAGGTCAAGCTTGAACTCTTTGCGTGGGTGCAATCATACCCTAAAATTTCCACCACAACCTCCACTTCTCCAACAGAAATTATGTTCTCAGATCCAAAAAGTTGGCCGAAAAGGGTATTCAAATCTGCTCTTAGATTCGATGCCTTGTACCTGTACCTACAATAAAAATGGTTTTGTTTTTTTGGGGGAGGGGTTTGCCTTGGTCAAACCCCATTTTTGGAATTAACCTTAAAGTATAATTGAAATTGCATAAATAAACAAAGAAAATAAATGAATTCACCTTGCTTGTATAGAAAACCTTGTGGAGGATTCGAATCCTTAGATCCACAAGTATGTCTCCTCTAAATAAATGTAGAATGTAGGATGTCTCAAATCAATTTCTTTTAGATATTCAACACCAATCTTGAATGGATCTTGGACTAAGAAGAGGCTTGCATGGATGTGGATGGAGAAATCTTTAATAAGAGGGATCCAAAGAGCTTGAATCCTTCAATAGATACTGATGAATCTCCTTGATTAATTGAATGATTTAATTCTTGAGAGTAGATGATTTCTTCATTACCTTGCTTCAATTCTTTCTTAGATTGTTAGTGCTTAGAGAAAATGAGATGAGAAGACTTCCTTATATACCAATCTAGGGCACAATCTTCTAGAGAGGCCTACATAGGAGAATTAAATTCCAATTAGACCTATACCCCTAGAAGTGGACCTATGTTAAATACAATTTCAAGATTCATTGCCTCGAAGACCAAAACAGCCGACCCAGAAGCGGGAATTAAATTTTTTCGAAGCCCGACATCTGAAAACCATATAAACTTGAAATCTGGACCCTAGGTTAGGGTCAAGGTTGACAATGACCTAGGTCAAGGTTGAGGTAGACCTTGACCTATGTTAGGGTTGACGTTAACCATGACCCAAAATTTTGACCTTGACCCTAAGTTCAAGAAACTTAGATTTGTAAATTAGGGTGCCAAAAATAGGCTGAAGAGAAGTGGAAAAGGGGGAGGAACAGGGGGAAAATCTAGATCCAAGTCAAAGACCCATTCAAGGTGCTTGAAATGACCCCAAACCACTTACTCGAAGGGATAAACTATTCCAAAATGGGAGTGCTTCCATTTTATAACTATACAGTAGGTATTAAACAACTCTGAAGTAAACTCAACACCTCTATCTAATCTCAAACATTTTATCTTCAAGCATGATTCATTCTCAACTTTTTCTTTGAATATCTTGAATTTTTCAAATACCTCATATTTCTGTCTCAAGTATGTAATCCATATCATCCTAAAAAAGTCATAAAAAAAGTATAAAAATACCTCTCACCATAGTAAGATCTTGTTCTTGTAGGACCACAGAGATTTGTATGTACAAGATCCAACTTCGCTTTCGTAGAGTAAGACTTTCTTTCAAAAAATTATTATAGTCTGCTTCCTCATAACACACTCTACACATAGTGTTAGATGGTTCTAGGATCTTAGGTAGATCTCTTACTGCATTAGTCATACTTTCCCTCACAATACTATCAAAGTTAACATGAAAAAATCTTCTATGTCATAAGCAACTGTCATCAACATTCAAAATAAAATATAGAAGCCTCAGATGTATTCACTTGAAATACATTACCTCTAGATTTAGTACCAGATGTGATCAAAAACAGGCTGAAGAGAAGTGGAAAAGGGGGAGGAACAGGGGGAAAATCCAGATCCAAGTCAAAGACCCATTCAAGGTGCTTGACATGACCCCAAACCACTTACTCAAAGGGATAAACCATTCCAAAATGGGAGTACTTCCATTTTCTAACTATACAGTAGGTATTAAATAACTCTGAAGTAAACTCAACACCTCTATCTAATATCAAACATTTTATCTTCAAGCATGATTCATTCTCAACTTTTTCTTTGAATATCTTGAATTTTTCAAATACCTCATATTTCTGTCTCAAGTATGTAACCCATATCATCCTAAAAAAGTCATAAAAAAAGTATAAAATACCTCTCACCATAGTAAGATCTTGTTCTTGTAGGACCACATAGATTTGTATGTACAAGATCCAACTTCGCTTTCATAGAGTAAGACTTTCTTTCAAAAAATTATTATAGTCTGCTTCCTCATAACACACTCTACACATAGTGTTAGATGGTTCTAGGATCTTAGGTAGATCTCTTACTGCATTAGTCATACTTTCCCTCACAATACTATCAAAGTTAACATGAAAAACTCTTCTATGTCATAAACAACTGTCATCAACATTCAAAATAAAATATAGAAGCCTCAGATGTATTCAATTCAAATACATTACCTCTAGATTTAGTACCAGATGTGATCAAGTCTCCTGATTTACTTCTGATAGAACATTTCCCATCAATAAATTTGAATTGATAACCCTTCTCCACGAGTTGTCCAACACTCAAAAAATTATGCTTAAGTCCATCAACAAGTAATACATTATCAGTATTAATTTTTCCATCTAGAGAAATAGATCCAACTCCAGTGATAAACTTAGGATTATTGTCACCAAATCTTACAACACCATCATTATATCTTTTCAAAATAATTTTATTTTTTTAATCTCTAGTCATATGATGTGAACAACCATTGTCTATAACCCATTCAGATTTCTTTTCAACATGAGATAGTAAGGCTCTTTCTTCACGTATAGGTTAATCATCCTTAATAGAAATAAATCCAATCTCATCATAGTCAATAGCTTCATCATCAGGAACACCTTTACTACCATAATAACAATCCTTGTCTTTTGAATACTTAGATTTATAAAATAGGTTTATGATTTGGAACCCTTCTAGGACATCAAGATGCAAAATGACCTATAGATTGTTGCATGAAAAACATTTCAAAGGTAACTTTCCTTAAAATTTACCCTTACCTCTCTTTTGTCTTCTAGCAATCAGGACCACAACTTCATATAGATTTCTTTCTTCTTCATGTATCTATTCCCATTCATCAGCATATTCCAAGTTCTTCTCTCATATCACTATTGTTGGTGCTCGCATAAGGTCTTTTATTTCTATGCATAGTCGCCTTGAATACTAACTCAATTTTAGGTAGAAAATATCCTAGTTCTTCAGCCTCAAAGGTAGTTAGTTTCCCAATCAACATCTCTCTATTGTAATTTGGTATCGAAGGTATAATCTCTTCTATAGCTTGTACTTTGGTTCTGTATACAGGTGTCAAGGATCTGAGAATCTTCACAATCACTTCTTCCTCACTGTAAGTACCTCTATATTTCTTGATGCTAATAACAACTTCAGTAATTCTCTATGAATATGATCTAATTTTCTCATCATCTCTCATTTTTAATGTTTCCATCTTTGCCTTCTAGTTTTGTAACTTTGCCTGCTTTGTAAACTTGTCTCCTTCATACATTGCTTCCACTCTTGTCCAAATTTCATGTGCATAATCTAAATCTTTTATATCTGTGCACTCACCTTCAAAAAGTGTGTTGATCAATGCTTCCCTTGTGACCATGTTACACGAAAATAACTTATTTTCATCTTCAGTAGGTTTATCCAATTCATCCTCATCTTTCATCTATTCCTTTTTTTATCAATCATCCAATAGTTGATTCCAAAACATGGCAAACATGTTCTCATCTTGTTTTTCCAACTGTCAAAGATTTTAGGATCAAGCTTCAGATTATCCTTCCTATAGTAAGTCATCTTTAGAATCACCTCAATCTATTAAGGAATAGTAGTTCTGATACCTATTTTTAGGAGTAACAATCCACCAACACAACCAAGGGAGGAGGGGGGAGGTGAATTAGTTGTGAGACAGATTATTAAACATTAAACTTTAGAAACAAAATATTTATCCAAATAAGAACATAGTAAATTCCAACACAATAACACAATCCTTTGTTGTCGAGGAAACCCTGTTAAAGGTAAAACCCCAGTGGGAATTAGCACCCACAAAATGTACTGAGAGTATATTTTCCATTTTAAATGATTTAGCCATGTTGGGAGCTTATTACAACATTACAGTATACAATCCCTGTTAAAGGAAAAACCCTATTTGGAGTCAAGAACAATGGTGGGCTCAGTACCTAGGCACACTACCTAAAGAAGATTTATGCCACCCTCAAGGAATTATAGTCCAAAACACAAGTGTATATAGAAAATATACAATCCAGTGAACTGTCTGATAGCAACTATCTTTTTCTTGGTCAGTTCCAATGAAGTATAATAAACATATCCTCTACTATACATCCAGTAGACAATCGAGCTCGCATCTTCAATACTTCTCTCTCCCTTCATACACACACACACACACACACACACACACACACACACTTCTTTTCAAAAGAAAAGATCTCTCATATATACCCTATTACAAGAATTGATTAGGTCGGCCAATTAAGCTTTCCTAATATACAAATAATTATTTAACCCCTTGCTAAGATACAAACGGTACCTATAAAAAGTATACATAAATTACAATACATCAAATATAATCCAAGATACATAATTCACACTCACAATCCATAATACATGATGTGTAAAAGCACAATAATTTGTCACTCTTTAAGCTAACTTGATTAACTCGGCCCAGTTAGACTCAACCCAGTTAGACTCGGCCCAGTCTAACTTGGCTGAGTCAATGTGGCACCAAATGGCACTTAATTATCCAAGTAGGCTAATGTGCAAGCCAATCCGAGGGCCAGTAGGATTCATTCGAGTCTGAGTGGGCCAATTCTGACTGGGCCGAGTCTACCTAGGTGGCATGCCATTTGGTAGCCAAACCTCCAAAAACACAAAAAATCAAGAAGTTTGCACTTCTGCTATTTTTTTCTCTACTCAAACTAGACAATGTCAAAAAAACTAAAAATACCCTTTTCTAGATCTCGGAACTACTATTCTTAAAATATAAATTTTATAATGTTTCGACTACAAAACATTGAGAAAATTTGTTAAAAACTACATGTAGGTTATTAAAGATATCAGAAATTGTTGATTCGGATAATTAAAAAAAAATCTAAATGAATTTAATTTTTTTTTAAATCATAGATAACACTAGAGAAGAGAGTCCTCTTCAATAATATGTAATTAATTTGTTTTTTGGTATAGTTTTGATACAGAAAAATGGCGGGAGACAAAAACTATTGATTTCAAGTAAGTTTGACTTTGAATACTTATAATGGGCAAACTATACATCAAAAATACTTCTTTTTTTTTATTCCCTATCTATACATGTCATCTAAAACATATTCTCAAATTGAAGGAAAAAAACAATATTTTACTTGTAATGATTTGGCGGGAATTAAACTCCCTGATTTACAGTATTCTTCAGAAAATGAAAAATAGACCTAAAAATTTCAAAAAACATATTAATTTTGGTTCAATTTTTAAAAACAAATTGTAGGCATACAATTCATCCTATTTCACACATTTCATCAGTTTACATCATCTTGAAATTCTCAATAGAAAGGTGACTTTTATGCCCTTGAAATTTTACATTTTTGGTGTTGTTAACCTTTTCCTTTGTAAAAGGGTGACATATTATTGTGCTTTTACCCATCTGGTGCTACATCTCTAAAGTCGGCCCTAAAATAGGTCTCCTCTAGAATACAAGTCAAAACTGATGTCATCAAAATTCATATGACTTGTGACCCATAACAAACATCCTTGATCATGCCTTTTGTCATCCCTCAAGCTCCCAAAACCCGAATCATCATCGCCTGTAAGATATACTCAAAGTATAGAGACTCGCTGTCATAGTCTAGATATTAGTCTTCACCAAAACATTTGTAACTCATCCAATATGCAATAGTAAGACAAGAGACCTTAGAAATATTTTTATCATACATCCTTCTAGATATCCCCATCTTCGCTCATTCTGATTCATCCATATAATATCTGTACACTTCTATTAGTCATCATACAACAATAATAACTAGTATGTTCTTCCTTCACAGAAACATATGTTGAAATCAGTGACAAAACATGAATGCCAACAACATCAGTAGTAGCCAATTCCAACATCATCCAACAATAGATCCATTATTCCTTGGGCAACACTAATAGATAAATAAAAATAGAAAATGCTAAAAGATAAATAATCTGGTAACAATGGATACCTTGTAAACACTAACATATAAAAATAGAAAACACTAATTGACAAGTGGCAAGAATATTCTATAATAATGCACTAAAAATGAAAATCACCAATAAATAAATAATCTTATAAGCTTATAAAAGAAATTGTAACTTTAGAACTCGTTATATAGCCATGCTGTAAGTTGCAACTTGTTTATGATCTAACTGAGAACTTTCAAACCAAACAAAATGTGTCCATAATAGTTTGACCTTTGAATGTATTTATATCAATAAAAATTTCATGAATTATGCCCCATTTTAAAAATGAGATATTGATTTTTGGGGAAATTTGGGTGGGATGTTCATATACCATAGATTAAAAGTTTGGTGATTCTCTTGTATGAATAAAAATATGTTTCAATTTTCAAGATGATTAAGGACCCATGATTACCTTTCAATTATAGTTCAATTTTTTAATTGGGGTTGCTTATGAAACAAAAAATTTAATATTTACATTGAAATAGGTCCTCAAAAATAATAAATTTCTTATTAGATATATTGACAAATAGATGGGTGGGTTATTGCACACATCTAAAATTTGAGGCAAAAATATTAATTACAAATATTGGAACCATTTAGATGTTGGTGGGAAAAAGTAGGAAGTATGTAGAGTTGTTTCAAAAGTTGTGTTTTGCTATGTAACTATTTGAATGTTTCATCTTTTGTACAAACCATGTTGTCTTTGTTATGTAATCAAGCACCCTCCTTACACATTGTATGAGATTAATATTCATTAAACAAAATTGATAAAACTAAGAATTTCATAATGAAATCTGTTTTTAAACTTTTTTTTCAAAAAAATCACTTCAAATCTGTGTATTGTAAACCCGTCTAGGGTTTCTGTTCAAGAATCAGTTTGTAGCATTATTCTAGGTGAGGGTTTCTATTTATGGTTCTTTTCCTCTGATCGTGGAAATTTTTTTTTCTAATTTTAGAGCCGTTTAACCTGGTTTTTTATCGTGCTTGCTAAAAATGACCAAAATCGTTGATCAATTTTTTTTTTTGCTTAAAATGCCTTTTTTTGTACTTCCTCTAGTTGAGTTATTTTGTCTGGTTCATAGGATGATGTGAATCTGTCACTAGGTTGAGGGTTTATGTTTATGGTTCTTTTTTGATTGTGGCAATTTGTTTTTCTAATTTTAGGGTCGTTTAACCTGGTTTTTTATCATGCTTGCTAAAAATGACCAAAACCGTTGATCATTTTTTTTTTGCTTAAAATGCCTTTTTTTGTACTTCCTCTGGTCGAGTTGTTTTGTCTGGTTCACAGGATGACATGAATCTATCACTGGGTGACGTCTTTTGTGGTCTCTTTCACAACCGTCACCAGTCTTTCCTCCTTCTGCAACCATCTGCAACCTACACGATGGCTCCCATTTTGCACCGATGGGTTCTTTCATGCATAGCTATCTCCGTTTATGACCTCTATTTTCATTCCATAGCCTTCTTTGTGGTCTCTGCAAAATGTTTTTGCATCACTTCTTCTGTTCGCCAAACCAGTCTACTTGCATTCATTTTCCATTTTCAACCCATGTAAAAATAGAAACCTAAGTTTAGAAGAAATATATCTTTGATAATTTTGGACGATGGATTACTTTAGTAGATTTCCTATATGGTTTTCAAAAAGTATTAATAGCTTTATTTTTATTTATTTTAGATATCATTATGAGCAATGACTTCAACATAGTGAACCAAGACAAAAAAAATGCCTATAGGCCCTTCAATTCTTATAGATCTTTGTACAGTTTTTCTTAAATGTTTCAACAATTTATTCAAAAAGTAGTTGTTGGTCATATATTCCTCATAACACACTTGAAAGGGCTCTCATGGTAAGATTTTTTAACACTGCAAATTTCTAGGGTGGATAACCATAGAAAAAAGCATCCAAGAAAAGCTCCCCAACCAGCTATGCTTGAATATATGCATCACAAATACAAGTCCATGTTCAACACTGAAGCTCATGCCAACAAACATCAAACATCAAAGTAGATTGAATGATCATTATGCAGGATTTCTCTATGTTAATTACTTTAAAAAATTGTCCATTAGTTAAAAAAGAAAAAAATATGTCCTTGTTCTTCTAAAGAAATATGTTCTTGTTCTTCTGTTCTCTATAGCGAAAAGAAAGGGAAGGAAGTTTTGATATTTGTACTTCTTCAAATTTCTCTCTATGGGATTATTCTATGCTACAATTTATTGTCATGTCAAAAGTAGGAAACAAATGTTTAATTATTCCTATGTACTTGCTTTGTGTACAAATTACAATTATCACCATGGTTTTGTTTCTTGCATCTCATGTTCCCTTGCAGCTAACCAAAAGCATTAATGTGTAGAATACAATAGTTAGGATTCCAATGTTACTACTGAAGGAGACCCTTAAAAGAACATCATAAGCATATTTGTAGTATCTATTAATAAAAGTACTTTGCAGAAACAATACAAAACTTTTCAAAATATCCATGTACCGCATAGTCAACCTAAACAAACAGTGTAGATCTTATGAAGTAATGGATTACCTTCATTTTGGAAATATCTCAAGTGTTGAATAAAATTTGTAAAATTGCATGTTTTCAAAAGCAGCTTTGGTCTCTGGGCTTACTTCCTCAGTTTCATTTTTTCATGCCTCCTAGCCGGCAAATAGAAAAGCTCAAGCTAATATGAATTTACATACTTTGAAGTATGTATTAGAAATAGAAAATGGATGATACAACATCATACCTGCAATTTACCACTCGGAGAGCTTACTGATATTTTAAAAACTAATAGATGTAAGAACAAATTTAGCACTCAAATCATTTGAACATTGTTAACAAAGAAAAGATCCAGTCATAGTAAAAAATTTAAGCATTTAATACAAAACATGAATGCTTTGACTGAACATCAAATCTAAAACACAAAACTTAAGTTGTTAGATAATAAATAATACATGGGAGATATTAGCCAAGAATAAAGTTTTTTTTTTTCTTTTATATGCACACTAAATGCAAGAAATTATACTACAACAAGGATCAACCTGTCATAGCAACATACTTCACATTGCCTCTTTTTCTCTCCTGTCACACACTATTTGAGGAAATTCTACATCAAATCCATTGACATTCCATGAGATAAAGAAAAAAAAAGTGCAATGCCACTACACTAAACATACTAGTGTAAACCATACGGGAAAGATAATGTAAAACAATATAACTAAACATACCAGAATGAAAGATAATAAATTAAATATAAATAGGATTATAGAGATCTAATACACACAAGAAATATTCAAGGCTTGGCTAATAGACAATGCAACATAAAACAATAAATAAAATGCACAAGCTTCCAAATTTCTAGTAACAGTTAATGATAGTAATTTCTTTGTATATAAACAAGTTTCACATAGGATGCAAATTGCAGTTCGAGCTAGTGTAAACTGAACAAATGGAATTTAGAAACATAGGTGGATGTCCCAAGGAAATAATTACATAAGGCTTTATGGTTTTACACATGTAGGCACTAGACATAATATGACTTGGAACTTATAATATGTTGGAGATTCGATTCTTAGAGTTGATTGTTTGTATGTTTGTTATTGATGACAACATATAACACACAGTAATAATTCTATATAAACTTGTCTGAATGATGACATGAAGACTTGCATGGATAGATACATGTTGTTGAAATTTTTATTATGTTATTTTCATACACACAGACCCAGATATGATGTTTCAGTAAAGTTATGCAATTTTGTCATTAGCAGTTACATTTCTGGAAGTATAATAGTTTAGGGCCAACATATATAACATGTTTCATGAGTTGCACCTATCTTTAGGATATGTGTGTGTGTATACATGATTAATTATGAGTTTATGATATAAATCCAAAGGCACCAAATGTGTTTCAAGATGATTGCAAAGTTATGTTTAATTTGGTGAGGTTGACTTAGTGAAGCATCGCGTCTGTTTAACATTGACTTGCACAGACTTAATATTGTTTGTGTGCTTAGTTAAGCTGAATAATATATTGATGAAGTGTTTCTAAGAGCCAAAATGACCTTCTAATTTGGAGAAGATACTTATAGTAGTTCAACTATGATACACTAAGTGTTAATGATACGAAAAGTGAAGAAAGATGTACAGAGAAGATTATCAGAGTTGGTTCATTCATCAAAGGTCTATGTGAAGAAGAAGTGAAAGATTGTAATACACTGGAACTGATCAAGATAGTATGTCTACTCTAAATTTCATCATCAAATATAGTACATATCTATTATTCAAAAGGTTGTAACCTTCACCATCAAGCAGTGAGCTTTTGGACAGTGAGTCCACCACCCCTAACAGGGTTATTTGTAAAAGACTCCTAACAGGGTCTGACCCTTAACCAGGTCACTATACTTATTGCATTGTATTGTACAACTCCTAACAAGGTTGAAATATCTTCTAACAGGGATTACTACAAACAAGTATAGTTTATTATGGGTGCTAATTCCCACTGGGGTTTTTACCATTTGTTTTCCCCATAATCAAATTGTGTGTTGAGTACTGTGTTATTTGATTATGCATTTACTTTGTTGTATACTAAATTTAAAAAAGTAAAAAGGACTTAAGTAACTGATAATTGATTCACCCCACCCTTCCCCCTCTCAGTTATCCTTTGGGACTATTCTAACAATTGGTATTAGAGCCAAGTGCCTTAAAGAAAAATCCTAACAGCTTAAGGTAGATCAGATGTCTTACTTCAGAAAAGAAAGCCCTAATTTTGATGGAGAAAATTATTTGGATTGGAAAAACAAAATGATAACACATCTACAGTGCATTGGATTTGAGATCTTTGAATTTGCCACACAAGAGGTTGTAATTCCATCTCTGAAAGAGCTTGCAAAGGATGATGCTACCAACAGAAAAAAGGACATATTTACACATAATACAATTGCCAAAGAAGCCCTAATCAGCACCTTATCTGACAGTGAATTTTCTAAAATCAAGAAGATTGATAGAGCATATACCATATGGAAGTATTTAGAAGATATGTTTGAAGGAGATGTTCAAGAAAAGAATGCATGCAAGAAGACATGGAAGAAGAAATACAACAGTCTTGAGATGTTACCTGAAGAGAACATTAGAGCTTACAATCAAAGGATAAATGAAGTAGTATCTGCAATCAGAAACAATGGTGGTGAAATAGCAGAAGAAGATATAATGGATAAGTTGTTAACTACTTTGACATTAGACTATGAAAACAAGATCAATATTCTAGAGGAAACTATGCAATTTTCACAAAACTTCAAAAGAGAGACTCTAATCAGCAAAATCTCTGCATTTGAGATATCAAGATTGAAGACTGAACCTAAAAGTGAAACAAATTTCAAAGCCACAGTCCATGTTAAGAAACCCTTACACATCTCTAGTCACAATGAGAAAGAAGAATTTGATGAAGAACTTGAAGAAATCATAGTTATGATTGCTGGAAGAGAAAAGAAAGGAAAAGGTAAATATGAAGGACAACTTCCATTCAAATGTTTTTCATGTAATAAGATAGGTCACTTTGCATCTAAATGTCCCACAAGAGTCAAGAAATTCAGATCTGATTACAAACCCAAATATAAGAAGGAATGTTATCATGTTGAAGAATGTGTAACCGATGAAGATTCAGGAGAAGATGAAATTGGATTCGTTGCCCTTAAAGATATGGAAAGGTTGCTTGAGGAAATGGACATTGCAGATAAAAAGGAAGAACAGGAGCTAGCCCTAATTTCCAAAGTAGACATCAAAACTGATTGGATCATTGATAGTGGATGCTCTCATCATATGATAGGTGACAAAGACAGATTTGTTCTATTAGACAAGTACAAAGGTGGTATGGTTAGATTTGGAGATAACACTCCCAAACCTATCATAGGCAGAGGTTCTATCACTTTGGATGGAAAGAATAAGACAGATGATGTTCTATATGTTGATGGATTACATCATAACTTGCTGAGTGTTGGACAACTACTTGACAAAGGTTATCATTTAGAGTTCAAAGACAACAAGTGCATCATTAAAAACAAGGATGGAGACATGATTGCATTAGGATCCAAAACAAAAGGTAATGTTTTTTATCTTAATTATGATGTAAGTTGTTTTGTTGCAAAGGTGGATGATAGTTGGTTATGGCACAAGAGACTTTGTCATATCAACTTTGATAATATAGTAAAGATCAGCAATGTTAAGGTAGTTAGAGACCTACAAAGTATTACAAGACCAGATGACACACTATGCAGGGAATGTGTTATGGGAAAGCATGTAAGGAGTTCCTTCAGAAGCAAGCAGAACTCAGCTGAGAAAAAATTGGACCTAGTGCATACAGATTTGTGTGGTCCTACTCAAACAAGATCATACTACGGAGAAAGGTATTTCATTTTGTTTGTTGATTATTTTTCTAGGATGATGTGGGTTGCGTTCTTAAAGGAGAATTCTGAAGCCTTTAAGAAGTTCAAAATATTCAAAGCTAAAGTTGAGAATGAATTTGGATTGAAACTGAAATGTCTGAGATCAGATAGAGGAGGAGAGTTCACCTTTGATTAGTTTTATGACTATTGTGAAGAGCATGGTATTAAAAGACAGTTGAGTGCACCTAGAACCCCTCAGCAGAATGGGATAGCAGAAAGGAGGAACAAGATCATACTTGATACATCACGCACTATGATGATTGAAGGAAAAGTTGCACACACCTATTGGAGAGATGCAGTGGACACAACAGTATATACTATCAATAGAACCCAATTGAGGCCAGGTGCAGATAAGACATCCTATGAACTTTGGTTTGGCAATGTACCTGTAGTAAAGCACTTCAAAATCTTTGGCAGCAAGTGCTACATCAAGAGAGATGATGGTATTGGTAAGTTTGATGCTAGAAGTGATGAAGGTATTTTCCTTGGTTATTCTACTAAAAGCAAAGCATATAGATGTTTCAATTTGAGATTAAAGAAGATAATTGATAGCACACATGTTAAGATTGATGAAAAGTTTATGGTTCAAGAAAGATACTATGAATATGCACCTATGATTGAGGATGAATCCAAATCTAGCAGCAAAGATACTGTTATTGAAGAAATGTTTGATTGCATTGATGTCTCATGCAATGACCCTAAATCAAAGAAGAGAAGAATCATAGATTACAGAAGAAGAAGACACACCTAAAGTTCCAAAATTCACATCTAGATACCACTCTAAAGATGACATCATTGGAGATCAGAGCAGTAGTGTTTTAACCAGATCAAAAGCAAAAAGTCTAGCAGTGGATGAAGAGGTATGTTTACTTTCACAGATTGAACCCTTAAGTGTTGAAGATGCTTGTAATGATTCTGATTGGAAGAATGCAATGAAAGAAGAATTAG
>MU224926.1:605246-621423 GCA_018584345.1 Thuja plicata
ATGGATTATTGTTAGTTGCTATATTTGTTGATGACATTATCTTTGGGGGTAATGATAAGCTCAGTAAAGCATTTGCAAAATAAATGCAAAATGAATTTGAAATGAGTATGATTGGTCCTATAAAATACTATTGGGATTAAATGTAAAGAAAATAGATAAAGGTATATTCATTAATCAGTCTAAATATGTGAAGGAAATACTGAAGACCTTTCAGATGGATGATTGTAAGCCAGTATGCACTCCCATGATAACAAGAAGTAAGCTTTCAAAAGATGATGACTCCACATTAGTTGATAAGACATTATAAAAATCTATGATTGGAAAAATCATTTATCTAACTCAATCTAGACCTGACATATCTAATACAGTTGGCATTGTTGGAATATTTGCAGCTGAACCCAAGCAAATTCACCTAATGGTAGTCAAAAGGATATTTAGATATCTAAAGGGAACTATAGACTATGGCTTATTGTATCCTAAATCAAAGAATGTAAAGCTTCATGTATATATAGATGCAGATTGGGCAGGTTGTATTGATGATAGAAAGAGCACTTCAGGAGGAGAAGTATTCCTTGGAGATAGGTTGGTTTCTTGGATAAGCAAGAAGTAGAACTATATTTCTCAGTTAACAGCAGAAGCTGAATATGTTACAGTAGCATTGAACTGTTCAACTATGGTTTGGATTAAGAAGATGGTTAAAGAATTTGGCATTTAGAATGATTATCCTATTTTTATTCATTGTGATAATACTAGCACTATCAACATGTCTAGGAACCCTATCATGCACACAAAGACAAAACACATAGAGATCAAGTACCATTTCTTAAGAGAGAAGGTTGCAGACAAAGAAGTGAAATTGGACTATGTGAGCACCAAAGAATAGTTGGAAGATATTTTCACAAAGCCCTTATCAAAGGATACTTTTGAGTATCTCAGGGAGAAGTTGGGAGTAATTCCCTCTCCTAAGTCTATTTAGAAGAAGCAGCAAAGACATCAGTCATTAAGTGACTGATGAATGGTTGACTACTCTACTTCTGGAGTAGTACCTGTACCTAAAAAGACTACCTGGAGTAGTACCTATACCTGTCCTTTTCCATTGATGTCAAAGGGAGAGTATATAGTAAGGAGGACTATGTACTAAGGGGGAGCATATACTCTGGGGGAGTATATACATAGAGCAAAAAAAATATAGACAGAGGAACTGCAATAGTTTAGAGAAATATTTGATAAGGATATTGACAAGATTGTAAAAGAAAGAGGACACCATGAATAGAGGATGTTTTTGATATCATATGTTCCTATCAATGTCAAAGGGGGAGATTGTTGGATATTTGATTCTGAGAGTTGATTGTTTGTATGATTGTCATTGATGACAACATATAACACACAATAGTAATTCTATATAAACTTATCTGAATGATGAAATCAAGACTTGCGTGGATAGATACATGTTTTTGACATGTTTATTATGTTATGTTCATACACGCAGACCCAGATATGATGTTTTAGTAAATTTATGCAATTCTGTCATTAGCAGTTACAGTTCTAGAAGTATAACAGTTTAGGCCCGACGTATATAACGTGTTTCATGAGTTGCACCTAACTTTAGGATATGTGTGTGTATATGCATGATTAAATATGAGTTGATGATATAAATCCAAAGGTGCCAAATGTGTTTCAAGATGATTGCAAAGTTATGGTTAATTTGGTGAGGCTGACTCAGTTAAGCGTCACGTCTGTTCAGCATTGACTTGTGCGGACTTAATATTGTTTGCGTGCTTAGTTAAGTCAACTAAGATATTGATGAAGTGTTTCTAAGAGATAACAAGACCTTATAATTTGGAGAAGATACTTATAGTAGTTCAATTGTGATACGCTAAGTGTGAATGATATGAAAAGTGAAGAAAGATGTACAAAGCAGATTATTAGAGTTGGTTCATTCATCAAAGGTCTATGTGAAGAAGTGAAAGATTGTAATACATTGGAACTGATCAAGATAGAAGGTCTACTCTATAGTTCATCATCAGATATAGTGCATATCTGTTATTCGGAAGGTTGTAGCCTTCACCATCAAGCAGTGAGCTTTTGGACAGTGAGTCCACCACCCATAATAGGGTTATTTGTAAAAGACTCCTAACAGGGTCCGACCCTTAACCAGGTCATGATACTTATTGCATTATATTGTACAAATCCTAATAGGGTTGAAATATCTTCTAACAGGGTTACTACAAATAAGTATAGTTTATTATGGGTGCTAATTCCCATCAAGGTTTTTACCATTTGGTTTCCCCATAATCAAATTGTGTGTTGAGTACTGTGTTATTTGATTATGCATTTACTTTGTTGTATACTAAAGTTAAAGAAGTAAAAAGGACTTAAGTAACTAATAACTGATTCAACCCCCNCACCCCCCCCCCCCCCCTCTCAGTTATCCTTTGGGACTATTCTAGCATAATATTATACAACTTTTTCACCCTAACTAAGAAAAGTTAAATTAAAATTATAGTTTGAACAAATGTATTAGCCAGAGTTATATATTGTGTTCAAGGAACCAATATTATCATTTTAAACATCCATGCAATGTCATAGAAAGCTATGTTAGCCATACCTTCCATTTAGCATTTAGGCTGCATCCATGGCTTATAGGTATATCTTTGAAAAAATTTACATGATGCACTGCATCAATAAATTAATTATAAGTCATCGTTAGGAGCTTAGTTCAATGGTTGAGGTATGGTATTATTTTCAACACAAACAAGTTCAATTCTCAACTGGGCTAATGCACTCACAAGCTTTGTGCCCTCACTAGGCCTTTATGCTAGTAGGTTTTGATCTCTTTCATAGATCAGACCCCTCACATGTTGTCCAGTTGTTGCTTGGCTTAGTAAATGCCTAAACTATGGCTGAGTCCATTGGCATCCTCAATTATTGAAGAAAGAAAGGTTCACTAATGAATTGTATATACCCTACCAATAGGAGTTAGGGAAAAAGAATAGCCCAATGTATGAGACCCTAATGAAGTGTTTTTATTATTAAGTTTATGTCCATATCGGTCATAAAAACTACTCAAATCATCTCGTTTATTTCAAGAACATACTTACTATGAATTATTTTTCTGTACTCCACAATTTTTAATTTAAGAAGACAACAATCATTTTGTCCACATAGTAAATCCTATGCTCCCTGAAAACATGTCCTCACCCTAAATGGCCTTGTGCTCTATAGGGGACATTTCCAAGATCTAGGGATGGGTAGGAATAATCCCCATCTCATCCCCACCTTTTTGTAAATATAGGAGACATCTACAAGATCTCTCAAATTCTGCAATGTACATCTAGGAGCTGTAGGAGATGGTTATGGAGCATGCACCTTTTCTGTGCTTTTAAAAAAAAACACAATTTTTATTTCCACAAGCATCCCTATACCTCTTTAAACTATACCTAAACCTAACACAATACCTAATACAATTGAAAACAAAATATTATACTCCTTTTAACATTTTCTAACTTGTGAAAAAGAGAAAGCGAAGCAGTTGTAGTGAGAAGAGGAGAACAACAATGGAAATAATGTAATAGTATATTAAATCAATGTAATTTGAGGTAATTTTACCATCTTCTATTAATTTATTCAAATAATGTAATAGTGTATTACATCAATATAATTTGAGGTAAGTTTACCATCTTCTATTCATTTATTCAAATTCTTTTGCAGGATTTTTAGTTTTGTTTTTAAATTTTGAAACATTAAGGAGGACTATTTTTTTTTAATTGAAGATATTATTTAAAATCTTAACCAAAAAACAAACACTAGAAATAAGAGTAGTAGTAGTAGTAATGAAAATATTAAAGTTGAAAGATGTGATAATTTTTGTCCCTCAATTGTCCCACCTAGAGAACATAAGTTGTTCACTGTCGTCCTTGATAGAGAATACTCTAAAGGTATTGATGGAAGAAATGAGACAAACTTGGCTAAACAATGTTGCTCCATCATCAAATAAAATATATATACATGTGACTAGGGTGTCAGCATTTACAAGAAGATGAGCTTCAGTAAGGGTCATAAGAGAGACTTGAAGATGCATTGAAATCATCAATGGCGGTCCATCTCAGTTCACATTCATTAGATTCTCTATTCTATCATCATGTAGATGGTACTCTCAGGTAATAAATGTTAGTTGGATGTGATAAAGTAAACAATTTGATTTAGTTAAAAGTAGTAGAAAATGTATAGGAATTTAACTTCAATAAAAAGGATCAGAGCTCAGTTGGTTCATCTTTTTATGTCCCACTTTGGAGTTCTTTTAGAGCCAGCAAAACAAAAAGAGATGGAAAAGGTCAAATTTTAGTTCAACAATGCCTAGTTGAAGTCTTTAAGGTAGTCAAAATAGGGAAAGTTAGGTTTCGAGTACCAAGTGTAGGTCAACTACCAAGTCAATCAAGAATAGGTCATTCGATAAAATTAACATTGCTCCTATCTTTTCTCCAAAATTAACATTGGTCCTATTTTTTCTCCAATGTTGGATAGGGAAAAGGGGATGGTTGATTCATTTTCAATTAGTTCTTAACTTTAGTAGTCAGTTCTTAATATGTAGGGATGGGTAGGAATCATCCCCATCTCATCCCCCCTTTTTTGTAATTTTTGTTTTATAAAATTCATGAGCTCACTTTTCTTCATGTCCAATTTTGTCAATTATAATTGATGTTTAATTTAATTATAATTGAAATTAGTTATTCAAGTATGTATCCATATTTCATAGTTCAAATTAATATGTCACGGTTTTAAAAGATAGATGGTATTTTTATAGTTAATCATGAAGTCAATATTAGTTACATTTATATAATGTTTCATGTCAATTAAAATCAATTGCTCTTGTCAATTACATGAAGAAATAACTACTATTAATGATAAAATTATGTAATTGATATTTAATTATAATTGATTACATGTAAACTCACATATATCTAGATTCAAACAACAAGTACAAATAATATGATAACAAGTCATGATAACACAAGTCGAAATAACATGATATAAATAATATGATAACAAGTCTGGATATAACACAAGTTAAAATAAAATGATAAAAATTCCTAATACCATGTATAACCTTTGTGCCATCATAAAATAGTACAATCTAACTATCATTCCAAGGTCTAACATGTGAAAAAGGAGTATAAAATGTCTATCATATAATATAACATTGTCTATCTCAGCTTGTCTAGCTGATCTGTAATCCTCTTCACTCCACATGAAGGTGACTGGGATGCGCCATTATGATGCACCTCCTCCTCATGTACATTTATAAAAGATCACATCAGAAGACCAAGTGTGCTTAATTCAAATGACTTGAATAATTCACTTAAAAAGTAAAATTAATATTAATGAGCATAATTTAAAATTTTACCGTATGTCCATGTGGTGTAATGCCCTCAGTGGGACAAGGAGGTCCTCTCTCAACAACATCAGTAGTAGATGTATTCAAGTCCTATTTTAAAAAGAGTGAAATAATGTATAATTCAAATGACTTACATAATTCAGTTAATTACTATTTAAAAGATTAATATAAATGAATGTATTTAAAATTTTACCATGTGTCTATGTGGTCTAATATCCTTAGTGGGACAAGGAGGTCCAATCTCACCAACATCAAAATTTGATGCAATCAAGTCTTGTAAAAAAAACAAATTACGAAATTTTGATAATCGAGACCTATAAAGACAGGTACAAAATAGACAATTTGCAAAATTAATTTTAATCATGACCTCAAAGGACAATGTCAATTTTTGGATTTGACTCAATCTAGTAGCCATGGAAATATTCATAGTAGTATCCACCTGAACAACATATTTAAATAATGAATTGAAAACTTGTACACACATAAATTTTGATTTATATTGAGCTTGACTATAAATTTATCGAACATAAGCATTTACATTAGATGTCTGACACATGGCCAGTGTCACTGATGAGTCAGGATGTAAATGTGATGTGACATGAGATAATCCAAAAGCCTACAATTGCAAAAAGTATAAGCATGAATAAAAGTTGTAGATAAACTAGTAAGCATATAAACACTTTAAATTAATGAATGTAAAACATACTAAAGGTGTACGATGTTGAGTCTTAGTGACCAGTGGGTCTAAGCACAAAGAACTATCAACCTCAATAGTACATGAAGCACCCTAGAAAACTTTAAAAAATATATCAAACACAGATCATCAATTCAAGTTTTAACTATATAAACTTTAAATGTACTCATCTATGTATCTAGATGAAAGTGCATACTATGAATGGGTGGCTGAGATCTTGAGGTGATGTGATGATGCTCACTGAATAACCCCATGTCAAGCCTCCTATGTTCACCAAATATCCAAATGTTAAGGTTGATATGTATATAAAAATGTAATTTAACATTGTACTCAAAATGAAATAATTATATTTACGTCTACATGATGACCATCGTCTACACATAAGAAATCAACATAGGATGTGATTTCATCTCCAACATCACCCCATGTGCCACCATTGACATCACCCTATGCGTCACCATCAACATCATGATGGGTATCACCATGACCACTAGGCTCACTTTGGGTAACTATGCATATATCCCCACAACTTGTTCAAATGTGTGCTATGCTAGGGTAAACCCTCGCCTGCATCATCTGCTCTAACAAATTGCCCGAAAGAGACCTCAATGAACCAAGAGATGACTATACTGATGGACTGGTCCAGGAACTACTACAGAAGGAAGACAAACAAGGGGCTCATTAAGCACATGATTTCTAGTCCTATCAGTCAATCTGGCCTATGGCCTGCTCTGTGGCATACCATGACCGACCCCCTGAAAATATCTCATATCAATGTAATTGGGTTTCCTACCCAATTCAAATTCAGCCCATAATTTTTTCAAAAAATATAGTGGGACCTCATGATTGGTGTGTGGTGGATGGCCAAATACCATCCACCACCGCTCCGAAAAATGTGTGGCTATCTGTGGGTGTTGACACCATCTAATAGAAATGTGTGGCTTCTTGCTAACTATATGCTCACCCATTTTAGGGTTCACAAAAAAGGTTTCAAATCAATTTTGGTAATTTTCAAATTATTGACCTCTTTATAAGAGAGGTCATCAGCATAATATGGATGCATAGAATCCCTCCATGACTGAAAATTATCCAACTCTAAGTCTAATGACTGCACTAAATCTAAATTGCCTTGCATGCTATCTGGAAGGCATATAAGCTGGGGAGCTGGATGGGGCTTACATCTAATGTTATGAATGTCCTGTGTGACGGCATTTATATTTCTCCTAATTTTCTCCCTTAAATCTGTGAGAGTGGAGGAAGGTGGAGGCACAGGCGGAGGTGGAGGTGGAGGGGGTGGTGGAGGGGGTGGAGGGGGTAGTGCATGCTGAGCTAAAATCTCCCCAATATCAAAATCATCCATATACATATAATCTACAAATGTTTACAAACATAAAAAATTACAATTAATATATAATTTACATTTTACCTTATAAAGATCTAATTTAGACTTATAATTAAATGAAACATTTATTTTAGAAAAATTAATTTAAAAGCATGAGAGAGAGAGAGAGAGTTTATTATTTCAGTTGTGTAAATAGGTTTACGTTTTTGTTTTCTACCTAGGGTTTCTTGTTTCAGTTGCACATTTAGGTTTACGTTTTAGTTTTCTACCTACGGTTTTTTTGTTTCAATTGTGTTTAGGTTTACATTTTACTTTTCTACCTAGGGTTTCTTATTTTAATTATGTTTAGATTTATGTTTTAGTTCTCTACCTAGGGTTTCTTGTTTTAGTTGTGTTTAGATTTACGTTTTCATTTTCTACCTAGGGTGTTAAGTTTTGAAAGTTTTCTACAATAATCTACAAAGTGAAACAAAAAAAAATATTTATCAATTTATTTTAATCCTATTAAATAAATGAACTTAAAACATTAAACATGTTAAAAAGAACAATAAAAAACATTTTTTTAATGAAAAACATAATAACAAAAAGTAAACACAATGATACATACCTGGAGTTTGAGAAACAGGAGCAAGGGGGTCAGGGGTAGCTCTAGAAAATGGGCACTCGGTTGCTTTAGAACACTATCACATTTTGCAGGTCATGAAAATGACTTGCAAAATAGTTAAAAAAAAAAATAAATACTTTCACAAAATAGGTGCCTGTTTGGTAAAATATGAGTGCCCGTTTAGGCCCGAGCGCACGAACCTAAATGGGTGCCCATTTTATATTTATGGCTTGGGCGCCTGAGCCATAATGGGAACCTGTTTGTTATAAAATGGGTTCCCATGTCATTTGCCAAAGTTTTTTTGGTCATAGACTTCCACGAAATTGGCACTCAACTTTGTGCATATACCCTGATCTCCAAGTTATGTTGTCTATTAGTGTCACACACTTAGTCATTATCAAGGTAGGTTGGTCTGTCATCATTATGATTGATCCATCCCACTAAGGCCAAGTAATGTATGTAGTGAGTGGTACTTACTGTCGAGCAAGTCAATGGTCACCGAGTACTCAATAGTTGTCATGCAGAATGAATGTTGGGTTGTATATAAGAGTTAGTGCTAAGTGACAGCATATGGATATGCCTAGCGAGATAGTTAAGACCGAGTACCATATATTTCATATGCTGATTAAGAGAGTTTTTGTATATGTTTTTGGAATGGCACAAACCCTTATCTAAACCATTTTGGCCAACTTCTCTGTATGATTTAATGATCATGTAAGACATTTAATCCCTATGCATGCAATACAACGAATGAGAAATATAAGAATGCTTAAGTGGCAAAAGTGATGAATCTAGATTGTTGATCTTGATCTGGAGGCTTCAACAACTATCTATATAAAGAATTCTTCAAACCCTAATTATATGTGGATGTGAAGAGAAGAGATTGGGCGTGTATGAAGAAGAAGCAGATTTTTATTATATTAGAAGAATAGATCAGGTAGAGTGACCGAGCAAAGAAATGGAGGACAGAAAAGATTTATATCATATTTTGGATATCACTTAAGAACTGGTAAGAGGAGATCTGACATCAACATTTGAAGTGAAAACCAAAGGATTAGGTGCTGATACACTCTAGCAAGTGAATCATGGTAAATCTCTTAAAAAATTAGTCCTAACGGGATTTTGTAAATATCCTAATAGAGTGCTTACTTAGTTGTAATTTAAACTCCTTTAATCAAGGTAGATTGTAAAAATATGTAAGCCTTTAATAGGGGAGACCCCTCACAAGGAAGACCATCAGATGAGATCGAATATTTGTAGCCCTAACAAGAACACTTTGTTACTGTAGTAATGCAAATTTTTGTGTGTTATACCCACCCCAATTTTACCTATCAAGGGTTTCTGGGTTACCAAACCTTTGTGTTATGTGTTTATCATGGATGTGATTAGATGTAAGATCTATTACAATATTGCAGTTAATGTATATGAATACATGTTGAATCAATTTGTTTTAGAAGTATAAAAGTTTTATAGATCCTAATTTACCCCCACCCCTTGCAGTATACAACAGGAGGTTCTTAATGGGGCTATATTAGAACAAGCTTATATTTTTGAGTATGTCCAACAAGAGCATATGTGTTACAGCTATAGGAGAGTTTAGACAAACCTAGATCAGTACGTGGTTGTTGTGCAGGTGCGGAAACATGTTAGCCACAAGAGAATGTTTTTCTATCTTGAACAGTTGATACTCAAGCACGGTGTAGCTTCTCAAGTAGTTAATATTGGCATGGGCTAAGCTCCAGACAAAATGCAGAAAACACAAAAAAAATCTAAAACTTTTAGATCTTTCAAATTTGTACTGAAAACACAGTGATTTTTTTGCAATTTTTTTGTGGTTTTTGACCACAAAATATGCGGATCATGAAGAGAAAATGTTGAAAATTTTGTGAATATTTTGTAGGGATCTTTACTGCATCTGTTAATATTAAGCAACTTCACAAGGGTGTTGACTTTTTCTTTGCCAATAGGAGACATGGTTCTAAGTTTGTGAGCTTTCTGGGTAGTGTGGTGCCTAATTAGAATCGAAATGATAAGCAGCTGGTACCACACAATATGAAGAGTAATACTTATAATTATAAGTATAATTTCTCTATTCAGATCTGTCCTATCTGCAAAGAATAATAGGATATGAAGAGTAATACTTATAATTACAAGTATAATTTCTCTGTTCAGATTTGTCCTATTTACAAACAAGATTTTATTTTCCTTCCTCCCAAAGTTTCTTCTGGTTTAGGCAACTTGGGTTCTCCTTTTTTGTGCACCAAAGTGAGTACTAATATAAAGCTTCTTGATCCATTTAACTTGAGGTACACATTTATGGATGCAAATAAATATTGGAGGGCGCCCTTCAGGCCTCTTCTTTTAGGCAAGGAGTTGGTAGAGTATATTATTTTCGATATTGAGGTTAATGTTGGTTTGATTACTGAGGGTGGTATGAAGTATTCATTGGAAGATGTACAAGTTGCTCGTGTTTATAATTTTGAAAGAATGACACAATATTTAATGTGAAAACTCATCTAGGTCATCTTTTGAATCCTTGAGACTATGCTCTTAGTTTCGATCTCTATGATGCAAATACTAATGATTTGGAAATGGACAATTATAAAGGACTTAATCTTCCTGAAGTGGTTTTGGTGAACAGAATTTATGAAGAGAAACATCAAAACAAGAGAGGCAAACCTCGGCCTTGGAAGCTTAATAGTCTTCCTATGGAATTGGTAAAACAGAGGATGCAAAGGAAGCTCAAGACTATGAAAAGTCTTTGGAAGAATTAGAGGAAGATCAAGAGATGTGGTCCAAGAGTGTCTTGTATAGAAATAATAATTATCAACCATTAGAGACAGCCTCTATGACTGATGGTGAAGATGCTCCTTCTATACCATTAAAAGAGTTGCTAAATGATCTTATACTTGAGAATGACGAGGAAGAAGATGAAGAAATCGAAGGCTGAAATTATTTTTTTCCTCACTTCACTTTTCTTTAAATGGCATGGTTTATTTGGGTTTCAAAAGAGTTAATTCAAGACTAAGGTCTGGGATTTGTTAGTACATTGTGAATTTGAAATGGAGAGAATAAAAAAAACTATCATCTGGTAGTTTGTGATTATACATAATTTGAAAGTGTTTTTTAATTATATATTTCCTCAAATTTGTTTTGTAGACTTAATTCATGTACATATTGATATAGTTGTTTCAAGTTGAGACTATTTATTTCACTATGACAATTAGTAGAGTAGTTTTAACCTATACTGTTCAACTCACAAATGTTGAAGCATTGATTTAATAGATGTAATTGTTTAGAACAAAGTTTTGCATCCTACCTAAGCTATCAACTTAGCTACTTGTTGAAAGATGGGAACAACTCTAGGTTGTGGGTGACATATAGTGGAGATGAACCTCCTGAGAGGGTTGGTTTCCCAAGTGTAGCACCTAAAACTTACCATTGTTCGCAAGAAAAGGAAATAGAAACAAGCCTAAAAATGAACCTAAAACATGAAAATTTCATGAGGTGATACACCATAAATTAGTGACTTGCACTTGCTTGAGCATTGATGTGGACAGAAGTCTTGTTGCTGCTAAAGAACCAGCAAGGCTCTATTCTGAGATCTTTTTCCTAGATTTCTTAGGGTGTTCACAACCCTAAACTAAGCTAAGTCACTTTCAACTTTACCTCCTCTTCAAGACTTAGTCCCCATCAAAATGCTTTTCATCTTCTTCTCGTTGAACCTACACAAATAGATTCATTCAACCAATGTTTTTAGAACATTGTTCTCATTCTCTTCCCTAGCCGGACTATCACTGAGCTTGCCTAGGGTAAGATCTCTAGATTCACACCTGTTGCTACTCCTACCAAAAACAAAAAAAAAAATATGTACAAGGGATCCTCTTGAGTTCCATCCCAACACATGATTCTCACCATGGATTTAGGAATCTCGAGGGGCCATTACTATTTACAACCCAGAATGAGTGAAAAACTAATAGCTTGCAAAATAGAAAAATAAAGTAATTAATCTACTTGCATGTAAAAAGGAACCACAAAGAAACTTGATGTCCACTAAACACACAGTCTGCAACTTCTCATTATTGGAAACAAAACAAAATAGTACAATAATATGCAAATCTCTAACTTTCCTATAGCTTCTCTTCTTCTACAATCTCTACTCTCTAGATCTCTAAAATGAATGCTTTTGAATGTTATTAGTAACCATCCTCTCATAGGAAACAACCCTAAAGGTCCACTCCTTCACAAGAATCTCTTCAGGAACCGTTACACTAACCATACTATCCATAAAAGACAAGATCTACTTTTCACTGGTCGTTACGATTGAATACTGTTGAGCAATAGTAATGCAAACCGAGCACCAGTCGCAATCAATGTTTGTTGAGAAACAGTGTTAGCCAAGCCACAGTGTTAGCCAAGCTGCAATGTTAGCTGAGTTGAAGTGTTAGCTGAGCTGTAGTGTTAGCCGAGCTGCAGTGTTAGCTGAGCTAAAGTTGTAGCTGAGAAATAGTGTTAGACAAGCTACTAGGCAATGTAGGCCAAGCTACTAGGCACCATTGTAGGCCGAGTGCCAGTGATACCAAGAAGCTTATCCAAGGTTCTGGATTCCTTGATTGGTTTTCCAAAGGCTCACAAAATACCTCACACACACACATAACCAAAGGAAACCAACAAAGAAACCTATCTAGACATGGACTGACCTAGTCATATCCATCTTAGGGAAATAAAACAAATGACCTTCTCAGGTCCACACACACTCTCTTGACATGCCTAGAGTCAGTACATGCAAGAAATAAAGAGCTCAGGGTTTGAGTTAGGTGTGCTCTTGCACCATACTCCCCCAGACAAAAGAAAGGTTAATCCATCCTTGGATTGAGCATGTTTGGATCAATGCCCAACCTCTTGAAGTCTATTTCTCTGATCCAAGAAGCATCAACATCTTCTTTTCCATGCCATTTGACAAGGTGCTCCATATAGTCTCTACTCCTAGTCCTCTTGTAGACCCTTGAGTCTAGTATATTTTCAGCTATCATAGATGGATAGGGGTTAATTTTAGATATTTTACCTCTTGTGTTACCTCTTGAAGGTTCTGATCAACATCTTTAATTGGTCCTTTGTATGCTATCAAATCTGAATTGTTGAAAACTAGTGACAACCCAATGTCTTCAAGAAGTTCCACCTTGTATGCATTGTTTCCATACTTTGCAAGTATCTTACATGGACCTAGCCTCTTCATCTATAGCTTGTGAGGAATACCTTTTTGCATCCTATTATTGTTCAAGTGTACCATCACAAAGTCTCAAATCTGAAACTAAACATCCCTCTTTGTTGCGTCCACCTTTTCCTTTACCTTTTCAGCATTCTCAATCAAATGCGTTCTCAAACTTTCATGTACTTCCCTCATTGAATGATAAAATTCCTTAGCATATCCACTACCATGCATTCCTTCCTTTAATTATCTAAGCTCAAAAATCCATCTTGGATGAAATCCAAAAAAAATTTCAAAAGGACTCTTACCAGTTGATCTGTCCACTGTATCATTGTATGCATATTCAGATTTTACAATGAGTTGGTCCCATGCTTGACCATACTCCTTTGTGATACATCTCAGAAAGTTACCAAGACTCCTATTGACTATCTATGTTTGGCCATCTGTCTGCGGATGGTAGGCAGATCCAAAAGACAAGTTAGTACCCAACCTTTGCCATAAGGTCTTCCAAAAATGGCTCATGAGTTTGTTGTCTCTATTTGAAACAATACTGAGTGGGAGTCCATGTATGCTCACCACTCCACTAAAAAACAATTGTGCAATGTTGCAAGCATCATGACTGGTCTTACAAGGTATAAAATGCACCATCTTGCTAAATATGTCTATAACAACATAAATACTGTCATATCCCTGCCTTGTTCTTGGCAGACCAACTAAAAAATCCATGCTTATGCATTCCCATGGTCTAGTTGGGATTGGAATTTGCTGATAAATACCTACATTGGAAGATGTGCCCTTTTCTTTTTGACACACTACACAACTCTCAACATAGTTTTTAACATCTCTATTCATTCTAGGCCAAAAATAGAATCTAGTGACTAGCTCTTAAGTCTTACTGACTCCAAACTGACCATTAAGTGCTCCATTATGGTTTTTATTGGATCAAATTCTCTCTCATAGACCCTTTAGGAACACAAAGTTGACCTCCTTTAAACAATAAATCATTCTAAAAAGTATATTCAGAAAACTCACCATGAAAGTTGTTTTTAAACTCTTTGCATACCTTATAGATTTGGGAAAAATATTCATCTTCAGCATATAGGTCTTTGAAGCTATCAATACCTGTGCTTTGTAGCTGTAATTCTTGGACTGTGAGAAGCCTTCTACTCAATGCATCAACAACCTTGTTCTATACTCCCTTTTTATGCTTGATATTGAAAGTGTAGGCTTGTAGATACTCCACCCACTTCATGTGTTTGTTGCTAAGTTTTTCTTGAGAGTTAAGGAAGCTAAGAGCTTGGTTATCAGTATATACTATGAAATCCTTTGGCAGAAAGTAGTGCCTCCACTTCTTGAGTGCTTGGACTGGAGCATACAACTCTAAGTCATAAGAAGAATACTTCTTCTTTGCATCATTTAGCTTCTCACTATGGAAAGCTACTGGTCTTCCTTCTTTTCTTATGACAGCCCCAATGGCCACATTACTTGCATCACATTCTACTATAAAAAGCTTATCAAAGCTTTGAAGAACTGGAGTAGGCAACTCTTTTATTTTCTCCTTGAGTGTTTCAAACCATTTTTTTGCTTGTGGTGTCCATTGAAACTTTATCTTCATCCCACCTTTAATGGTGTCTAACATAGGTGCACAAATCCCACTAAAATTTCTAATGAAAATTATGTAATACTAAGGTAAACCATGGAAAATTCTCACCTTAGTTGCAACCTTGGGAGTAGGCCAACTTAGAATGGCATCCACCTTTTCCTGGTCCATTTTGAGGTTACCCTGTGACAAAAAAAATATGAGATATACAAGTTCCTACTTCATGAAGTCACACTTCTCCAAACTGATCATTAGCTTTTCATCATGCAATTTCTTGAAAAAAATTTCAAATGTCTAATATGCTCTTCCTTAGTTTTGCTAAAAACTAAAATGTCATCTAGGTAGACAACAACAAACTTACCCATGCATTCTACCAATACCTCATTCATCAAACTCATAAAATTTGAGGGAGCATTAGACAAACCAAATGGTATTAAAAGCCATTCATACAAACCATCTATAGTTTTGAAGGCTGTCTTCCATTCATCTCCTTCATTAATTCTTATTTTGTGGTAGTCGCTCTTAAGATCAATCTTGTTGAAGTACTTTGCCTCCCCTAAACAGTCCATTAGGTCTTCAATTCTAGGTATTGGGAAACTATAGCTAATGGTGATTCTATTAATGGCTCTAGAATCAGTACAAAGTCTCCAAGATCCTCCTTTCTTAGGTGCTAAAATTGTAGGGACTGTACATGGGCTTATGCTCTTTCTAATTAGGCCTGTGTCTAATAACTCTCTAATTTGCTTGGCTATTTCCTCATTTTGTTTAGGGGTCATCTTATAGGAAGCTTTGTTGGGTAAGGTAGCTCCTGGTATGAAGTCAATCTTGTGGCTAACAAGTTTCTTGGGAGGTAGGGGAGTGGGATGGCTATCATTCACAATATCTCTATACTCTTCAAGTATTTCTTTTACCTCATTCAATATTTCTAATTTCTTGATAGCTGCTTCATCTTTTGGATTTAATACTAAAGCAAACCCAACTCCTCCTTCTTCTACAGTCTTAAAGAAATCCTTCTCACCAACCATGAGCACACTTGGACTTGATGTCTTCATCTCTCCTTCTTCTATTTTAAGTACTGAATTTTGAAATTCACCCCATCTTTCTTGAATGAGTATGCATTCTTGGTTCCATCATGCATGGCTTGTCTATCAAATAGCTATGGCCTTCCAAGTAGAAGGTGGAATGCATCCATGGGAAGAATGTCACATAGAACTCTATCTTTATACTTTCCAATGGTGAACTCTACCCATGCTTGTTCTCCTACAAACACATGTTGTCCTTTGTTAAGCCATGTAACCTTGTATGGGTTTTCATGTGGAATCCTTTTCAAATT
>MU224926.1:630329-643202 GCA_018584345.1 Thuja plicata
ACACGTGGCACCATAGGAGCTTTCATATTTGGGGATTTTATCATTCTACCTTTATGAGATCAAAACATTGAGCTTGTGTGTACCATTTTTATATTTACGCTATGTATTTTTTTTATTTGGATCATTCAAAAATTGGGCGTAGGATCTAGACCCAGGCTAAAAAGATGTCTTCCTTTCTGTTATGGAATTATCCCTTCTTTGGCCTGCACTCATTCCTCTTCTCAAAAATGGTTATTTAGAAACTTTGGATATTGTTTCTCATCCATGCATGAAATGTTCTATTGATCATATAAAATTACTATAGGCCTCCAGTATTGATGAGATGTACAAGTGTAAAAAAATTTTGCGAGACTGGGATCAATTTGTGCAGTGTACATAAATCCAATGCAGTGATTATTCTTGATGATCGATAGGTAGCTAGGATAGTATCTAGGACTAAAGATAACACAGCTCAAGAGACCATCATAGGTTGTCTCTTTCTTCGGTCTATATTATTGACAGAATGTTTTACATTGCATTAGCTCATCAAATCCGGGGATTTGAAAGAATTTAATAGAATATTTTCATGACAACGTATATTATTTAAGTTGACATTGCACAAATTTGTCTACTTTGCACACTTGTATACTATGAAGACGGTGATAAAGAAGCATCTCCTACCATGGTCATGCTTCTTTATCGTCATCCTCATAGTCTACAAGTGCACGAAGTAGATAAATTTGTGCAACATCAACTTAAATAATATACGTTGTCATGAAAATATTCTATTAAATTCTTTCAAATCCCCAGATTTGATGACCTAATGAAAGGTAAAACATTTTTTCAATAATATAGACTGAAGAAAGAGAGAACCTATGATGATCTCTTGAGCTATTTTATCTTTAATGTGCATATCCGTCAGTTTTTTGACATTTCATAATTAATTTCCGACAGCAGTGCTATGCCTTCGACAGATAAAATGTCAGAGAATCATAATTTAAGACAATTCTTCTGATAGTAATGCTATACATTCGACAGGGCCACCTGTCGAAGAAATGTTGCATGACTGTCGCTATTCTGATAGAAACTTCGACAGAAATGCTATATATCCAATAGGTATATCTGTTAGAATTAGGTGGAAACTGTCGGTATGCCAACAGTTATAATGTCGGAAAGGATATGTTTTCGACAGTTATTTCTGACAAAGATTGTATATTTTTGATAGGTCGTGGTTGGAATGCCGATGGATGAACCACAAGAAATGCCATAATGAATTTTTTGTCATGTGCAAGTTTCCAACGTGATGTGGTGTCGGTAAACTGATGGATATGTCTTCTGTCGCAATTTCCTACGCATAAACAGTGATGGACTCATGTGTCAAAATACTGACAAATGAGCATTGGAAATCAGACAAATGGCCGTCAAAATTTGACCTCAAATGTACTAGTGATCACATGCGACCTTAAGCATAGCTTGTGAAATTCTTCAGTGTAGGAAATGACTTCTAAATCGTTTTGTCTTAGATTTTGTCTCTTTTTCTGCAACTGCACTTCATAATCATCAGGATGATAAGTTTCCTTCATCTTAGCCACCATACCTTTCCAACTGGTTATGGGGTTCTTTCCTCATTTTTCCCTTTCATCTTGGACAAACATCCACCAAGTGAGAGTAGTACCTCCCAACTTTGTCTTGGCTATTCTTACTTTCTTAGTTTTGGTCACATTATCATTGTCAAAGTGATTTTTAAGACCTTCTATCCCTTCCATGATTAGTTTTGGTTCCATCTTTCCACTCAATAAAGGCACACCTTTTAAGGACTTACCACTCATTTCCTTCAATGCTTTCAAGAATGGATCTTCTTGAAGCACAGGGTCTGGCTCTGGAATAATGTCTTCCTCTGCCACTACTTTACCATTTCCATCAGCTTCTCTCATCCGTTCACTGACTGCTACAGTCCTAAACTATACTTCTTCCAACTTAGTCACCATTTCGACTAACTGTTCCTTTAGGAATCTATTCTCCTCCTTTTTCTCTTCCACATCTTTTTTGAGTTCCGCATTGGTCACCATCTTGGATGAGTTGACAGATGTTTTTGTAGATAACATCTAGAAAACACATGCCCAAATATTTTAGGGCTCTGATACCAATCTGATGTAGACAGAAGTCTTGTTGCTGGTATAGAACCAGCTTGGCTCTGTTCTGAGATCTTTTTCCTAGATCTCTTAGGGTGTTCACAACCCTAAATTGAGGTAAGTTACTCTTAGCTTTACCTCCTCTTAAAGACTCAGTCCCCATCGAAAAGATTTTCATCTGCTTCTTTCTAAACCTACACAAATAGATTCATTCAACCAATGCTTTTAGAACATTGTCCTCATTCTCTTCCCTAGCCGGACTATCACCGAGCTCGCCTAGGGTAAGATCTCTAGATTCACACCTGTTGCTACTCCTACCAAAAAAAAAAAGGAAACTATGTACAAGGGCTCCTCTCAAGTTCCATCCCAACACATGCTTCTCACCATGGATTCAGGAATCTTAAGGGGCCATTACTATTTACAACCCAGAATGAGTGAAGAACTAATAGCATGCAAAACACAAAAATAAAGTAACTAATCTACTTGCATGTAAAAAGGAACCACAAAGAAACTTGATGTCCACTAAACACACAGTCTGCAACTTCTCATTACTGGAAACTAAACAAAATAGTACAATAATCTAGAAATCTCTAACTTTCCTGTAGCTTCTCTTCTTCTACAATCTCTAGTATCTAGATCTCTAAAATGAATGCTTTTGGATGTTATTAGTAACCATCCTTAGGAAACAGCCCTAATGGTCTACTCCTTCACAAGAATCTCTTCAGGAACTGTTACACTAACCATACTGTCCATAAAAGACAAGATCCTCTTTTCACGGGCTGTTACGACTTAATATTGTCGAGCAAGAGTAATGCAAGCCAAGCACCAATCGCAATCAGTGTTTTCCGAGCAGCAGTTTTAGCCAAGCTATAGTCTTAGCTAAGCTGTAGTGTTATCCGAGCTGAAGTGTTAGCTGAGCTACAGTGTTAGCCGAGCTGTAGTGTTAGCCAAGCTGAAGTGTTAGCCGAGCAGCACTATTAGCCGAGCTACTAGGCAATGTAGGTCGGGCTACTAGGCACCAGTGTAGGTTGAGTGCTAGTGATACCAAGAAGCTTATCCAAGGTTCCTAATGCCTTGGTTAGATTTCCAGAGGCTCACAAACAACCTGACACACACACAACTAAAGGAAACAAACTAAGAAACCTATCTAGACATGGATTGACCTAGTCATATCCATCTTAGGGAAATAAAACAAATTAACTTCTAGGGTCCACACACACTCTTCTGACTTGGATAGAGTTAGTACATGCTAGAAATAAAGAGCTAAGGGCTTGAGTTAGGTGTGCTCCTGCACCATACTCCCCTAGACAAAAGAAAGGTTAATCCATCCTTGGATTGACCATGTTTGGATCAATGCCCAACCTCTTGAAGTTTGTTTCTCAGATCAAATTAGCATCAACATCTTCTTTGCCATGCCATTTAACAAGGAGCTCCATATAGTGTCTACTCCTAGTCTTCTTGTAGACGCTTGAGTCTAGTATCTTTTCAGTTATCATAGATGGAGTAGGGGTTAATTTCAAATCTTTTACGTCTTGTATTACCTCTTGAAGGTTCTGATCAACATCTTAAATTGGTCCTTTGTATGCTATCAAATCTGAAATGTTGAAAACCGGTGACAACCCAATGTCTTCAGGAAGCTCCACCTTGTAGGCATTGTTTCCATACTTTGCAATTATCTTACATGGACCTAGCCTCTTCATCTATAGCTTGTGAGGAACACCACTTTTCAGCCTATGTTTGTTCAAGTGTACCATCACAAAATCTCCAATCTGAAACTAAATATCCCTCTTTATTGTGTCCACCTTTTGCTTTACCTTTTCAACATTCTCAATCAAATTCTTTCTCACACTTTCATGTACTTCCCTCATTAAATGAGAAAAGTCCTTAGCATAGCCACTACCATGCATTCCTTCCTTCAATTCTCTAAGCTCAAAAATCCCTCTCGGATGAAAGCCATAAACAATTTCAAAAGGACTCTTACCAGTTGATCTATTCACTGTATCATTGTATGCATATTCAGCTTGTCTAATGAGTTGGTCCCATGCTTGACCATACTCCTTTTTGAGACATCTCAGCAAGTTACCAAGACTCCTATTGATTACCTCTATTTGGCCATTTGTCTGTGGATGGTAGGCAAACCCAAAAGAAAAGTTAGTACCCAACCTTTTCCATAAGGTCTTCCAAAAATGGCTCATGAGTTTACTGTCTCTATCTGAAACAATATTGAGTGGGAGTCCATGTATCCTCACCACTCCACCAAAAAACAACTGTGCAATGTTACAAGCATCATGAATGGTCTTACAAGGTATAAAATGTGCCATCTTTCTAAATTTGTCTACAACAACATAAATACTGTCATATCCATGCATTGTTCTTTGCAAATCAACTATAAAATCCATGCTTAAGCATTCCCATGGTCTAGCTTGGATTGGAAGTGTTTGATAAAGACTTGCATTAGAAGCTATGCCCTTTTCTTTTTAACACACTACACAACTCTCAACATACTGTCTAATATCTCTATTCATTCTAGGCCAAAAATAGAATCTAGTGACTAGCTCTTGAGTCTTACTGACTCCAAAATGACCACTAAGTGCTCCATTATGTTTTTCTTGGATCAAATTCTCCATCATAGACCCTTTAGGAACAAAAAGTTGACCTCCTTTAAACAATAAATCATTCTGCAAAGTATATTCAGAAAACTCACCATGAAAGTTGTTTTTAAACTCTTTGCATACCTTATAGATTTGGGAAAAATCTTCATCTTCAGCATATAGCTCTTTGAAGATATCAATACCTATGCTTTGTACCTGAACTTCTTGGACTATGAGCAGCCTTCTACTCAATGCATCAGCAACCTTGTTTTGTACTCCCTTTTTATGCTTGATATTGAAAGTGTAGGCTTGTAGATACTACATGCACTTCCTGTGTTTGCTGCTAAGTTTTTCTTGGGAGTTAAGGAAGCTGAGAGCTTGGTTGTCAGTATATACTATGAACTCCTTTGGCAGCAAGTAGTGCCTCCACATCTTGAGTGCTTGGATTGGAGCATACAACTCTAAGTCATAAGAAGAGTACTTCTTCTTTGCATTATTTAGCTTCTCACTATGGAATGCTACTGGTCTTCCTTCTTGGCTTATGACAGCCCCAATGGCCACATTACTTGCATCACATTCTACAGTAAAAATCCTATCAAAGCTTTGAAGAACTAGAGTAGGCAACTCTGAAATTATCTCCTTGAGTGTTTCAAACCCTTTTTCTTCTTGTGGTGTCCATTGAAACTTTGTCATCATCCCACCTTTAATGATGTCTAACATAGGTGCACAAATCCCACTAAAATGTCTAATGAACTTTCTGTAAAACTGAGCTAAACCATGGATACTTCTCACCTTACTCACAGCCTTGGGAGTAGGCCAACTTAGAATGGCATCCACCTTTTCTTGGTCCATTTTGAGGTTACCTTGTGACAAAACAAATCCAAGATATACAAGTTCCTACTTCATGAAGTCACACTTCTCCAAATTGATCATTAGCTTTTCATTATGCAATTTCTTGAAAACAATTTTCAAATGCCTAATATGCTCCTCCTTAGTTTTTCTGAAAACTAAAATGTCATCTAGGTTGACAACAACAAACTTACCCATGCATTCTACTAATAACTATTTCATCAACCTCATAAAAGTTGAGGGAGCATTAGACAAACCAAATGGTATTACAAGCCATTCATACAAACCTTCTATAGTTTTGAAGGTTGTCTTCCATTCATCTCCTTCATTAATTCTGATTTGGTGGTCCGCTCTTAAGATCAATCTTGCTGAAGTACTTTGGAATCCCTAAACAGTCCATTAGGTCTTCAATTCTAGGTAATGGGAACATATACTTAATGGTGATTCTATTAATGACTCTATAATCAGTACAAAGTCTCCAAGATCCTCGTTTCTTAGGTGCTAAAAGAGTAGGGACTGCACATGGGCTTGTGCTCTCTCTAATTAGGCCTTGGTCTAATAACTCTCTGATTTGCTTGGCTATTTCCTCATTTTGTTGAGGGGTCATCTTATAGGAATCTTTGTTGGGTAAGGTAGCTCCTGGTATAAAGTCAATCTTGTGTCTAACAAGTCTCTTGGGAGGTAGGGGAGTGGGCTAGCCATCATTCACAATATCTCTATACTCTTCAATTATTTTTTTTACCTCATTCGATATTTTTGATTTCTTGACAACAGCTTCATCTTTTGGCTTTAATACTAAAGAAAATCCAACTCCTTCTCCTTCTTCTCCAATCTTCAAGAACTCCTCACCAACCATGAGCACACTTGGACTTGATGTCTTCATCTCTCCTTCTTCTATTAACGACTAACTTTTGAAAGTCACTCCATCTTTCTTGAATGAGTATGCATTCTTGGTTCCATCATGCATGGCTTGTCTATCAAATTGCCATGGCCTTCCAAGTAGAAGGTGGAATGCATCCATGGGAAGAATGTCACATAGAAATCTGTCTTTATACTTTCTAATGGTGAACTCTACCCATGCTAGTTCTCCTACAAACACATGTTGTCCTTTGTTGAGCCATGTAACCTTGTATGGGTTTTCATGTGGAATCCTTTTCAACTTTAATTTGTTGGCTGCCTCTTCACTAGTGGTATTATCAGTTGAGCCTGAACCAATAATGACTCTACACACCTTCCTTGTAATCTTGCACTTTACTCTAAAGAGTGCTCTCGTTTGGCTTGGTTCTTCTTTGCTTGGCTCTCTGATTAAGGTCCTCCTTATCATGAGGTTCTCACCTTCTTTTGATTCTAATGGTACCCCAGATGGCTTGCTACTGCAACTAGATTCTTCTTGGACATAGTTAACTCTTTTTCCACCTCCTTGAGAAGCAGAACCTTTTTTAAGACACCGATATGTAGGATGTACAAATTGCTGAGTTGTAACACTTCATTGAAGAGAAGTAAGATCCTCTTCCTTGGTTATTAGTTCTTCCTCTTGAACTACTATTTGAACCTCTTCCATGGTTATAACCACCTCTTGTGTTACTGGATTCTCCTTGATTCTCAGTGAGTTTGGACTCACTCTGATTTCTTCATCCATATCCTCCTCTATGACCTATGTTGTCTCTTCCTCTTCCCCTGCTATTTGGATCTTGCTTCTTCTTGAATATTTCCTCCACCTTGAGGGCTAGCTTGTAACATTGGTGTACAGTCTTCGGTTTTAAAAGACTAATTTCCTTTTGGATACTCCACTTGATTCCATTAAAGTACCTAGCCACTTTCAAGCTTTCTTCTTCCATCACATGCGACCTTATGCATAGCTTGTGAAATTCTTCGGTGTAGGAACTGACTTCTAAATATTTTTTTCTCAGATTTTGTCTCTTTTTGTGCAACTGCACTTCATAATCATCAGGAAGATAAGTTTCCTTTATCTTGGCCACCATACCTTTCCAACTTCTTATGGGGTTCTCTCCTTTTTCCCCTTCATCTTGGACAAACTTCCACCAAGTGAGAGCAGTACCTCTCAACGTTGTCTTGGCTATTCTTACTTTCTGAGCTTTGGTCACATTATCACAGTCAAAGTGATTTTCAAGACCTTCTATCCATTCCATGATTAATTCTGGTTCCATCTTGCCACTAAATAAAGGCACACCTTCTAAGGACTTACCACTCATTGCCTTCGATGCTTTCAAGAATGGCTCTTCTTCAAGCACACGGTCTAGCTCTGGAATAATGTCTTCCTCTACAACTGCTTTACCCTTTCCATCAGCTTCTCTCATCTATTTGCTTACTGCTGCAGTCCTAAGCTATACTTCTTCCAACTTAGTTGCCATTTCGGCTAACTGTTCCTTCAGGAGTCTATTCTCATCCTTTTTCTCTTCCACATCTTTTGCAAGTTTCGCATTGCTCACCATCTTGGATGAGTTGATAGACATTTCTGCAGATAACATCCAAACAACACATGCCCAAATCTTTTAGGGCTCTGATACCAATTTGATGTGGACAAAAGTCTTGTTGCTGCTATAGAACCAGCTTGGCTCTGTTCTGAGATCTTTTTCCTAGATCTCTTAGGGTGTTCACAACCCTAAACTGAGGTAAGTCTCTCTCAACTTTACCTCCTCTTCAAGACTTAGTCCCCATCAAAATGCTTTTCATCTTCTTCTTGCTAAACCTACACAAATAGATTCATTCAACCAATGTTTTCAGAACATTCTTCTCATTCTCTTCCCTAGCCGGACTATCACCGAGCTCGCCTAGGGTAAGGTCTACAGATTCACACTTGTTGCTACTCCTACCAAAAACAAAAAGGAAACTATGTACAAGGGCTCCTCTCGAGTTCCATCCCAACACATGATTCTCACCATGGATTCAAGAATCTCGAGGGGCCATTACTGTTTACAACCCAAAACAAGTGAAGAACTAATAGCTTGCAAAATAGAAAAATAAAGTAACTAATCTACTTGCATGTAAAAAGTAACCACAAAGAAACTTGATGTCCACTAAACACAGAGTCTGCAACTTCTCATTACTGGAAACAAAACAAAACAGTACAATAATCTGCAAATCTCTAACTTTCCTGTAGCTTCTCTTCTTCTACAATCTCTACTCTCTAGATCTCTAAAATGAATGCTTTTGGATGTTATTAGTAACCATCCTCTCAGAGGAAACAACCGTAACGGTCCACTCCTTCACAAGAATCTCTTCAAGAACCGTTACACTAACCATACTGTCCATAAAAGATAAGATCCACTTTTCACGAGTTGTTACGATTGAATATTGTCGAGCAAGAGTAATGCAAGCCAAACACCAGTCACAATCAATGTTTGCTGAGCAGCAGTGTTAGCCGAGCTGCAGCGCTAGCTGAGCTTCTAGGCAATGTAGGCCGAGCTACTAGGCAATGTAGGCCGAGTTACTAGGCACCAGTGTAGGCCGAGTGCCAGTGATACCAAGAAGCTTATCCAAGGTTCCCGATGCCTTGGTTGGATTTCGAGAGGCTCACAAACTACCTCACACACACACACACACAACTAAAGGAAACCAACTAAGAAACCTATCTAGACATGGATTGACCTAGTCATATCCATCTTAGGGAAATAAAATAAATGACCTTCTAAGGTCCACACACACTCTCCTGACTTGGCTAGAGTCATTACATGCCAGAAATAAAGAGCTAAGGGTTTGAGTTAGGTTTGCTCCTGCACCAAGCATACATTGTCGTTAAAGAACCAATCCACCACACACAACTCAAAGACTAACATATTTTGGTTTAAATATTTCATAGAAAAGTTTAACATTCATGACAGTTTACAAAAGGTATGTTTTCAGAGCTGAAAATTGCATAAATTTGATAAACATAGACTATGACCACCCCTGTATAAATGCAAAGGCAAGGAGAATGACACAACAAATCAAGGATAAGAAGCTTTTATCAGAGAAAAATATCAGCCATTCATAATATTGTACTAAATAGAGCTTATTGGAAGGCAAAAGATGACTTTTTTTTTTAATCAGAAAGGTATATTAGAGCTGCATACAAGTGTATTCATGTACTTCTGAGTTACAATGGTATATCAAAAGCGAGAAAGTGATTCTCCAATAACAATCATAGCCTGGAAAACAAGAAGCCCCTTGTGTTTTTAAATGAATTTCCTTGCTAAATACAAAAGAGTTCCCAAAAAGCGTGGTTGAGTGGGAAATAAATGCTTGCAAACTTCTTAAAGCTGGGTAAAACTTGATTTGGGCGCTGGGCAAACTGTTCCTTCATATTCTCCTCGAAAAGATCGTACAAGCTCCCAAGTATCATGTAGAAAATGATGACCATTTACTTGTTCTCTTGAAGGTATGAAGATGCCTCCTTTTTAGTCACCCTCTGTCTCCCACATATGATGATAATCGTGAATTGTGGCAGCTGTTCCTGAGAGGTATCTATTACTGTCCATACTGTGCTTACATGTTAATAGGGACATATATTTATCTTTTTACCAAACTGTCTCTGATTTTTAGGACCATTGCCATCTCATGTTGAACAGCTTTCATACTTTTATGTATTCATTGTCTAGTGGTGGAGAATTTGTACTCTTGAAAGAGAAGTCACAACTTCAAATCCTACTGAGGGTAGGGTATGTATGCATCGTTTGTAGCACAGTTAGATGCTTCCCGCAAGAAATACGATTCCTTTCTTACATACGAAAATAGCGTATATCTGTCATCATTAAGGACTATCATAATACTAACGTTCAGAAATACTTTATTATTGTTCATTTATAATCCCTTGTACTTTCTTATAGTTGTCATTACTCAACAAGTGCTTTGTCACTACCCCTTCATATTTGAGACAACAGTTTATAGGCTTTTTAGCACTCTCTTGCTATTTCATGGGCGTTGTCATATTTGCCTTATCAACTCTCCATTCCATTGATTTCATGGCTCTGTTACGTTAAGACTGTCACTTCATCATTTTCTTGCTCCTGATAGCCATAACTTGGCAATTCATACATGACATCCTTGAATCTCCGAACCAACCATGATGCAATTAACATGTTGCTGACTTGAGATCACTCTCTCTTCTCATGAAGAGTCTTATATCCAATATCCTTTTGTTTAGCATTTTATCATATTTAGTGTTGACTGCTAAAGGTCTTTGGACTCTCATCATCAGAATCAATTCCAAAGGCGAGCCCATGCCTGAATCATGTAATTAATTGTTTGGTCATCATCCTCGATAGGTGTATTCTGGAGATTCAGTGTCATGAACAGGCTTTGACATGGAAGACCCCGAAAAATCCATTGGACATTTCAATCAAATCATAAATAGGAAAACGTGCTTTGGTTATCATCCTGTCTTGACCAAGTAAGGCAGATGAAGCATAGATATTAGTTCTATTCGAAGCCTTTGTTCTGTTTCTTAAGCAATAGCTAGCTGGTTGCAGAACAAGGGGTGAGACTTGTTTCTTCTGCATCACGAATATCAATTTTAGGCTTTAGGGCTCGAGGATATCTGCGGAAGTATCTGAAATTTCATTAACCATTGGAGTAATTGATGCTTCTAGTGAAGAAAAGTTTTATGTCATTATAACGTCTTAAGAACCTGAAGCTGCTGTATCAAATCGCGACCCTTTTGATATATGGTAGAAATTATTCAATGTAACTTGCTTCAGTGTAATCAAATTTTATTACCAAGAGGTCTTGACATCCACCAAAGCATATTTTGATCAACCAATGGCCATAAATGACTCAGCAGACATGAATACAAATAGTGGAACCAGAAATATTACACAGAAGAAGCATTCAAAGTGTTTGATAAAATGCTTTAAAAAGGTGTCGTTTCAAAGTATGAAATGACTACCTTCCCCGCACATTCTATTTGTGAGCATAAAACGGGAGATCCATGGATTCGAGCTGACGCATCTGTGTATGTCCAGGAGCGTTCGGAGACTGGGTTTCGAGGGAATCACAGACTAGGGCTTGGACACATTATTCCTTCAGCAGGCGAGGCAGCCTGCATGGTTGCTTTGGAGCTTCAAGCTGTGTATGTCAAATTTGTTTATAATCATGAAGCCCAGAAAGTGGCAGAGAAAGACAAAGAGAGCACTGGAGGACCTTGGAAATTCATAGGCGTGTTGCTTTTGTTTGACTCTCGTCTCCATGACAGTGGAGAAACTATTCCCAGAGCTCTTAACCTTGGAGTCAATGTAATGATGATCACATGTTGCAAGCACAAAACTTAGAAACACAAACAAACAAGGAACATCTCTGCTACAATTTAGCAGCAGACTGCAACAAGGAAAAATAAGATTTTAGTTATCAAATCTGCAATACACCATTTACAATTGGGCTTTCTATTGACCTTTCATTTTGTACAAGCACTCTCACACTCCTCTGCTCTCTTGCACATTCAGTTCTTACAAGGCTTCTCTATGACTGGTGTTCCCCTCACACTACCACAGACATAATTGCTTCAGCCTTGGGTCACTGCTTTGCACTATGCAAACCCATATTATAGGCTGCTTCTCCCTCACACTCTTGATGCGCAGCCTTTCATTTCCTCTCGGGCAAACTCCGAGAGAGCTCGCGTACGGGCAGGTCGGGAAAGTTGTCTCATGCCTGTAAATTATTTATAGCTGGCTTAAAACTATTTCCGGTTGCTGATTGTGAAATATTGTTTTTTAGTTTTACAGTGATAACGATGATCATGGGGTTTTAGGCGTGCTTATGAACAGAAGCGATACAAGTTCCTCATACAGCAGAAATTATGGGCGGTGCTTCAGCAGATTACTCCACAACTGGATAAATCTAACAGCCCTAGAAAGGAAAAGCACAAATTGTATAGATATAAGGATTATTCCAAGAAAAGGCAGTTTTTTTGTGAGGAGTTTTTAGCTTACGATCAAAAAGACTTGCGGTGGGAAGGTGAAGTGGATCTTAACGAAAATTATGAGTTGCAGATATCATGAGCCATTGGCTTGACGTTTCAAGAGATTTACACGAGTCGAGAATGTAAAAATAACAAATTTTCCTTTCCTGAGATCTTTCTTGATTAATTATGAACAATTCAATTAACAGCCCAAAGATCATCAATTCCAAATATTTCACAAATGAAACTTAATATGATCTATTGTTAGAGATGACATACCTTGATTAACAGCGGAAGATGTAATGGCTGCCATCTATTCTGATTACCGATGCAATTCCTTTGCTTACTCACGGATCAGATGAGAATACCCACAGTAAAGGCTTCCTCTTCTTGATTCTGACTCCTGACGGTTACTCTTCTTCTCAGAATT
>MU224926.1:648251-658690 GCA_018584345.1 Thuja plicata
AAATATTTCACAAATGAAACTTAATATGATCTATTGTTAGAGATGACATACCTTGATTAACAGCGGAAGATGTAATGGCTGCCATCTATTCTGATTACCGATGCAATTCCTTTGCTTACTCACGGATTAGATGAGAATACCCACAGTAAAGGCTTCCTCTTCTTGATTCTGACTCCTGACGGTTACTCTTCTTCTCAGAATTTGGTTTCTCTCTCTAACCCTATTTCTTTATGTGTTTCTTGATGGAGAAGAATACAACTCTTGGCTGGGAGAGAGAGGACCCAATCCTTTATATAACATTTAACTCTAAATCTCTAAATCTGGTATGTCCATCATATACCAATTCAACACTTAAGATTAATCACAGATCTAATGCTCAATTATAGAATGATCCATTTATGACTTTCTAATCGGGTCACATTAAGATTAGAAATTGCATAACTGAATTAGAAACTGCATAACTGAATTAGAAACTGCAGATTTCTAACAGAGAATCCTTGTATGGGGCAGCAAATCATATTTTTCTTTTTAGATATTTAAGTAGGATCCTTCTTTTAAGGGCTTTTTTATCGATGCCCTTTATATCTTCTTGTATGTTTTGTCCAGAACTAAATAGTACACACGACATGCTTCTGGTTCAGGATTTTTATATCTCAAATTCTTATAAGCTGTTTTCAGAATTGATAAGTTTTAGGAAAATTGTGTGAACTTTTTTCCATATTTTATGATATCCTTTCTATTAAAAGTTGGTAAATTGTTTTAAAAAAAATTTAATTAACATTTAATGTTTCCTAAGACACATTTATTGAAAGAACGAATTTATTAAAAATTATTATTTTCAGTACAATATATTCTCAAGTTATGATTTTTTCTTGTTATTAAATATTTAGACAATAATTCTTCAAAAGTCTTTCATAAAAAATTTAGACAATAAATAAATGATAAATATTTTAGTGGCTATAGCCACTTTTGCCAAAAAGAAAAAATAAATAAATAAATAAAATTAGACAATAATTCTTCAAAAGTCTTTCATCTTTGTCAATGAAAATTTGATCTCTTCTAAAACAGAGCTGTAGAAAAACTAAATAATTATACAAGAAAAACATATCATTATATAATATAACTATTTTATTAGATATGAAGATTTAGAGAAAAGAAAATGTAAAATTCTTCTTTGTTTTATTTTCTTGATCATTAAGGGTCTCTATAGAAGATAAAATATAAAATATTGTAATTGATTTGTGGCAAAAAAATTTCTAAATTAAAGACGATCATAATTTAAAGTGTATATTTAAAAGATAGTGTACAAGTAATTAGCTGATAGGCTATATTGTATTAGCTTTTCTCCAATTACTATGACCACTCCTAGAAGAACTCTTATTTAGAGGCTTGTTTTTTTTAAGTGTGTAATAAAAATATTTTCACCATTGTTATCAATTTCTCTTCTAAAATGTTTTTCATGTTTTGCTAACTTTTCAACCAATTGATCGAAAGTGATGGTCTTCAATTGGTTACTTCATTTAAGAGACTTAATAAGTGGAATGTGTTAAAAGTGCCTTTATGAAGGTTATGAAATAAATATCAACTTTCCATAGCAACATCAACATCTTGTTTTATGACTCTAATTTTAGAAGCCAAATTCATGACATCTCAATTCTTCAACTAAAGATTAAATAACTTTAATTGTAAATGAAAAAACTCCAATTTAGAATGAGAATCCTATAGATTTCTCAAACTATAGAGGGATTCTCCAAAAAAAATTCACCCTTGTATGTATCTAAATATATCTTCATTGACAAAAGCTCTTATGAAGACGGAGGCTTTTGAAATTTTAGCTTTGCCACATTTCTTTTTCTTTAATAGTAGTTGGTGTTGTAGAATAGAAGTATCCATCACAAATATTACAGAATAGATCTTTTAAAATGAATGCATTTTCATTTTATCCAAAAAATGTTTCTAGTCAAAGTTTCCCTAATCATTGATACAATAGATTGCATTATGAATTAAAAAATGTGCTTTGTAGATTCAAAATAATTTCTCTTTTTTCATTTCTTATTAATTAAATATATATAGACTACTATTGAAGAAAGACAAAAACTCAAAGTAGAGAGTCGAGACTAACCCCAAGAATTAATACATTAACAAGTGATATCATTCCTACAAATCTGGCGAGATGCTTTTAACTGGTGATCTTGTGGTTTGCTCAAAATTATTTGGAATCTAAAATGCCGAAAGAGATAGGAAAATTTGACTCTATTTCATACACTAAATCTCAATGAAAGGAAATTGCAAGGTTTTCTCCACCGTCCTATTTAAAAGTAAATGAAACTTTGTTTGCTATTACAAATTGAATGAAACTTTGGATAAAAATGCAAGCATCTTCATATCAATATCTGCCATCAAATTGGGGATCTTACACACGAGGAAATGGGAGACAAATGCTCTTAAAATTTGAGAAAAAAATTTCTTATAGTTTTTTTTTAAAATTTTTGTTTAGTATTTTGTTGGACTATTTTATTTCATCCTTTTCCATATAAAAGGATTAAAATGTTTTCAAAAATTCAATTTAAATTCTTAATTTTTTAAGATGTCTTCTTCAATCTTTTGATCTTATTCCAAAAATCAAATTTAATTTATAACATAATACTACATCAATAATATATATATTATGAAATAGAATCTTAAATCAGCCCATAACTATTTTGACGAAAACTATATTAATTTACCAACTTCAAATCAATTGATATACTAAATTTACATATTTTATATAACACATTTATTTATATATCCAAGTTATTTAAATTGACAAACCTGAGTCCAAAACTTGTTGTCCTATCATTATTTAGTTTCCCTTTTTGAGACATGTCTAATTGGAAAAATTTTAATATTTCATTTTACACACATACCGTAATGGGACAACTAAATTTCTTTTACGTTTGCATTTCCTTTTTTTCCTTAGTTCATTTTTTATTATTATATATCTACTATATAAGTCTAAAAATGTCTAGAGATTGAATACTATACTTCCATTTTATGTTTTTTTATTCTCTTTAGTACTTTAATTTTTCTTTTGAAAACAAATTAAAAAAAACTCGTCTCCTCAAATTTTGAAGTGTAACAAGCTAAAGACTGGGTGGATCATGCTTTGGTGCCTCAATTGCCATGCGCCTACGTTTCTTATAACTGGCTTTGAAACAAGCTTGACACAGATGTTTCATCCTCTTTGGAATTTCTATGCCTGGCATTTCTTCCATCAACCTCCTTTGCTCCTGCAGAATCTGTACAGTGTCTCTCAATTGATCATTTGTCAGTCCTCCATTATTTTGACCCAGTTCCTGCAATCCATCATTATTATCATTCTACGTCACCATTTCACATAGGCAATATTTGAAAGACAAGTAGATGCACTTGAATATTTTTTATAAGGTATTCCAGACTCTTCATCTTTCTGTGTGGCCATCGTAGGATCCCAAATTCTCTATATTTTTTCTTAAGAACATTGAGTCCAATGTTCAATTCTTTGGCCGCTTGAGCTATCAGCATGTTAAAATAATGTGAGAGTTCATTAATTGTAATATCTGTTGTTCTACTCATCGAAGATGAACCTCTTTGATGACAAATATCCTACTTTTTTCCTTTAATTTTTTTGTCTCTTGCATCTACAACACACATTGAAGCCAATGACTCGATCGGATTCTTATTCAACCATACATCTGCTAAATTAGAGGAAGGAAGAAATGGATTGCCATCAGGTAATTCAAGTGGCAATGAAATGGTTGGAATGGAGGATTCCAATTTGACACTCTAATTAGAGATATCCCATCTGACTCCATATTCGTTATCCATAATGTTAATCTCTCCTGAGAGTGGGGCAATATCAAAGAAATCTAAATTCCTACAAAATTAAGAGAATTGTGTGTTTTTTTAAAGGGATTTTTATATTGAAGTTGACGATCTGATCCGGTAAGAAATAATAATAATACCAACCTAGCATCCGATTTGAGAGGAGGAATTGCAGATTGTGAATCGCTGCAATGCTCCAAAATGCTTTGCCAAAAATCCAGATCGGCCATATTTGTATTGGAAATACTTTTGGTATTCTCCATGGTACTCGTTGATGAAATTATCTTACAAGAAGGAAATCGGCAGAGTGTGCAAGAAAAATTTAGTAAACATAAACTTTTGAAACTAAGACAAACTGAATTTAATTCTCTACAACTTCTTGTTCAATCTACTCACCGTAAATGAAAAGTTGATCTAAAAATATCAGGGTTTTAGGGCTAAAAGATTCTTCAGCTCGTGAGAAGTTTTTGCAGCCTTTTAAATGAAAATGAAAATTAAAATATTGTTTGCTAGTTTAAAATGTGTTTTCAGACATGGGGCGAGGAATGCTTCATCTGACCGAAAGGTAAAATGAAACGCCTTCCACTTTGAAGAAATAAAAAATGAAGACGTTGCCAATAAAGAAACAATGTGCTGTCACTTTTCTTTTATGAAGCTGAGGTTGTTGTAATGAAGATATTAGCTTGATTTACTTTTAGAGATTTCAACTCACAATATTCAATGCACTTGTGGCACAGATTGTCCTATGGAAGGGTTTATGTTGATGGGGAAAAGATCCCAATGTTAGTGTTTATTTTCGTTTTGGGTTTATCGCTCATTTTTTTTGGTACAATTCCACTTTTATGAGGTTAGTTGTATATTGTCTATGCTTGGGGTGTACCCCATTTTTTAGGGATGGTTGGCATGTAACAGTTTGGAAGTAGTAGGTTGGTACAAGGTTTCTTTTTATAGATATGCTTATGATCCTTAGTACCGAGATGAAATATTTGTTGATTGTAAAATGTTGGTAGATTACATTGATGATGATTTTATGGAGTATGGTTTTCAATGTTGGCAAACCATTATACCTGTGAGAATGTTTTGTGTAAATATATAAATTTATACCAATTGGTACACAGTTATATCCAATCGGTAGTGAGAAGTTAAGTGAGTAAGGTAGTCAGTGAACAAAGTAATAGGTAAAGGTCAAATCAGTAAAGCGAAACAAGTTTTGTTATCAGTACATTGGAAGGTGTAAAAACAATAGGTGAACAATGATTTGTGACCGTGCCTCTAGGTCACACCGGTACAGTCAGAAATGAAGATACTATTAGACTGGTTATCACAATGAACATGTAAAAGCTAAAATTTATTGATCAGCTTTGATTAATGGGATAAATCAGTTATGTTGGTAAATAATTTAGTGAATCTGGACAACATGAAAAATGTAATACAATGTTCAAGGAATTGAATTAGTCAATTCTTGGATAATTGTGTACAACTTTGTGCATGAATTCAAGGCATGGTTCGGCGAATAAAACTAAAGAAATATTTTTCTTTGGGAATAACAACTTACAGTATGTTATGGCCGACGCAGTAAGGATATTAACTTTTTGCGAGTTAGTTGAGATTAGAAAAATAAGTTTGGATATAATTGGAAACCCTAATTAGGTTTACAATTGAAGGTACAAAAATATATAAGGTTATAAGATGATAGCTCTGGGAAGAGAAAAATAGTTGAAGTGTTGTTGTAAAGTTGATGAAGTGTTAATGATAAAAATATCTTAAGCTTCAATTAGAGAGATATATCCAAAGAAGCTACATGATTAGATTTAGAATAGGCACAAAAAATCAAGGATCTTATTAGAATTGAGTAATGCATATCACTTAACACAATAAACACTATATAAGTGGGATTAAAATCCTCTAACAAGTTAGTCTGTAATTGGACTGTTGATACTTCTAATAATGTATCAGTCACTCCTAATAGGTTTAGTCACCTAAAAAGTGAGAGATTGTAAGATCTTAACAAAGTGCTATTTTCTACTATTGCGAGAAGATTGTGGGTTTCATCTCCACCATGGTTTTTTCCTCTGACCAAGTGTTTCCATATTAAAAATAAGAGTGTTATGTGTGTGCATGTATTATCATTGTATTCAATGCATATTTACTTTATAGTTACAGTTAAATGATTCATAGTTTGGAAGTTTCTTTTGTTGCTATTTAAGGGTATAAGTAACATGTTGAAAGTTTTATTAGTCCTTATTCATACCCCCTCTCAGTACCTATTTTTTCCAACAATTGGTATCAAAGCATAGACTCTCTAGAGGAAAAGTTTGACAAGTTGGGGAGTAGATCTGAGGAGATGGAAATTTATAGGTATATGTGTTAGTGTTTGAAAATGTTTATGCTTTGAAAGCCACAAATATACCTTGAGACTGATGTTAGGAGTTGTTAGCTCCAAGTATGAAATTTATGCAAGGTAATTGGGCCAACTATAGGGACAACGCTACCCTCTGCACTTCTGGATCTATTAAACCAAGGAGGGTACACCTAATCTAGATAGATATTCAATTATTTACAACTCCTCATTACTCTGGATTATAACAATAGATAATGGTAAGAAATTACTAAATGCTAACCAGATATTCATTGACTCTCTATTACCATGTGGAACATACAACCAACAACCATAGGATATGAAAGAACTTAGTAATGTTTTTGATGTAAATTTGTAGAATATAGCCAAATGAGATCAAACATGTATCAACAAGGGATGTACTACTTCTTGATCATTGCCTTATCCATTAGGTAATATCTCAATGCAAATATTGAAAACAAAAAAATAACCTATTGGCAAAGCCTCAGCCATAAATACAAGAAACTTAGACCATACACTTCTTATAGTATCCTTATGTAGATACACCAAATGAATCTATGTTATATCCAAAGCATATTCAATTTGATCCTAGATCAAAACTAAGGAATACAACATATACACAGAGAAATTCTATGTAATAAGTCAGAAGATCCAAACCTCATAAGGTGAACACCAAGGAGAGACCCAAAACTGAGAAATACTTATATTAAATATGAGTCAAATTTTTGCATCAACATGACTAAGAAACTACATAACTCAATAAAATTCAAAAGATCAAAGAACTTTCTACCTTGTCTTTATACAATCTAACATAAATCTTCTATATCCTCGGAATGAAAAGAAACTCAAGCCACTCTAGGACTCAAATTTTTTTGGAACCCATATAACAGAGAAAATAAGGCCTTACATAGAAGGAAACCCTAGGAGAGGGTTATCTGACAACTATCCTTCTATGAAATCAATGCAGTCCTTCCTCTCACCAGGTGATCTTTCTTCAAAAGATAAAGAAAAAGATCTGATTTGATGCACCATCAACCAATCATAACAACAAAATAGTCATGGCATGGACAAATATTTTCCCCAAAGAGCACGCAAACCTAAAAATTATACCACCACCATGCATTAATTAATGTATCCATCAACACAAGAATGTCCTCAGCCACTAATCAGCACCATTAATGTCAAGCCAAGGATAGAAAAACCTCAAGCCATTCCCATGCAAATCTGAAACACACAACTAAAAACCCTCAAGACAGATTTGAAAATTCAAAAATTAACTGCAATGGCTATTTCTGGCACGGGATCCCCATCAACGAACCACATTTGAAACTTTTGTGTCCTTTAAATTATGGTTATTGATCTTATTTAAGTTACTCAAGAATCAAGAACTGATCCTAACACCTGGCATCTTGTCTCAATGCCTTGAATTTTAATTCTTGATCATCTTTTCTTTGAGGCACAGAGTCGTCTATCTAATCATCTTAGATCTACTCCATCTTTACCTTTTCTTTCTTGCACTGACCAAGTTCTGACCCATAATGTGGCAAGCTATCTCATTGCCTCAATGAGTATCCTTATAGCATCTTCCCTTTAAGGCTTTGCACCAACCGTCCTATCAAGACAGACTTACGATACCTGTTATACACTGAATTTGCACCTCTGATCTCAAGCTCTCTTGCTATTGATAATCCAGTATAACAAGGGAATCATCTCCAGGTTGTGGGACCTATGCTAACTGAGATGAGACCTCCAGGTTCTAGGCTGGTTCCTTTTGGATAATCACCTTAATTTTCTTCTTAAACAAGAAAGTAAAACTTTTGAGGGAAAGGGATAGAAGGATTACTTTGAAAGGGAAATGACTGAAAGAAAACTACCTACTAGGTGATGCACCGAAAATGGCATGAAAACATAACACACACAGAATAAGTTCCTAGGTCAACTAACTCTGGATTGAAAGTAGAACACAAGTCCCTTGTATAGGCATGCATAAATATTTCATAACCAGGTCATGAGTAAACCAATTAAAAGGAAAGACTTCTTCATAGTTAACAGTTTTAAACAGTAAAACACTACTTACAACCTGCAAGCAGACATACTCTTCTGCAAGTAGATGCTGTGAAAGGACTGATTAAGAGGAATGAAATTATCCACAGTTAATCCATCAACAATCAAGACACATACAGAAAAGCAGAAAAAAGACAAGGTTTACACAATCCAACAAATTGATCCAAAAACATAAGGCTCTGTATATTATCTTCCACAATGAGTTACAGACTTATACACAAAATATGCCAAGGACAGAAAAATGTCACAAATCATGCTTTTCTGAATAAAATGGAACTGGTTACAAAATGAGTCCTCAACTCATATTTATACAACTTCAAAGCCAACTGCATTTTTTAGCAATAACTTCCTGATCAGATCTTTTTCTTGTCTAGCCACCGCTTAGCCCCTGAAAGTTATCTCTTCAAAATATAAACATAAATGTTCCTCTGCAGAAGCGGTCATATCCCTCTAGAAGAGTTACGAAAAGTCTTTGAAATACAATAACTTTTCTGCAGACTTATCAACTGTATGCTCTAATCCCTTCAAAATCTGATCTTCTGCAAAATATCTGATTCTTTCCCTTCGAGAAGTATTCTCCTTTTACTTGGTCGTACCTTGAATTTTCTCTCTATTCTGCAAAATGAGACAACCTGAGCCATGAAGACTTCCATCTGCAACATCATCGCACAGTCGCAGGCTGTATTTTCTTCCCTCTGGATTCTGAGCGACTAAGCGATGAGCTCTTTATTCATTACCTTTTCTGTGATCGCGCACTCGCGAGTAGTTATCACTTTGTCTTTCCTTCTATGCGAGTAGGCGACGACACTCCTTTTCATTTGGTCGCGCACTCGCGAGCCACATCTTTATAACACTTTCCTTTTCGGCGACTGAGCGCCAATGTTCTTTCTTTTTCATTTATCCCTGCGTCACACAGTCGCCCAGGTTTTACTCTGTCCTTTATTTCATGTGCGAGTGTGCGACAGCATCCATTCTTCATTTGGTCACGCACTTGTGAGCCGCCTTTTCTTTATGTTAATTGCTCAGTGATTGAGCGATGCTTTACCCCTTTTTCTTGTCGCGAACCCGCAAAGCTGAGAACATTACTTTATTATTTACCGCGAGTAAGCGACGAGCTGCATTTCCTACAGTCGCTCACCCGCGAGCTATTTTCTGTCTATCTCTATTGTTTCGCAACTGAACGATGACCATCCTCTTTCAACTCGTCGCAGACCCGTGGACAGATCTCCCTTTACCTTCATAGCTCGACGAGTGAGTGATGAGCTACCTTTCCTTTGGTCGCACACTCGCGAGAAACATTCCTTCTACCTTTATGGCTCGGCGACTGCGTGATGGGCCCCGCATTCTTCTCGTCGCAGACTCGCGACCTACTTTTCCTTTCTGTCAATCGCTCGACGACTGTGCGATGAGACCATCTGTTCTGCTCGTCGCGCACTCGCGAGCCCCTTTTTCTTTACCTGAACTGCTCAGCGACTGCGCGACCACTTTCTCTTTCAGCTCGTCGCACACTTGCGAGCCGCATTCTTTTCACCTTTAACATTGGCGAGTGAACGACGAGCACTTGATTTCCTTAGTCGCTCAGTCGCAGACCCATATCATCTCCGTCTGGCGATTACCCGACTGAGGACCCACATCCACCTGCCATATGCCACCTGTCACATAGCCACTGGTTCATCTATTTGCACATTGGGGAAGCTGAGTCATCATCATGGTTCTAGCGACAATGCGACCAAAGGCAGCCGCGAAGTCGGGAGACACTTCATTGACCACTGAGAATTCTTTACGCGATCAAGCGACTGAGGGCGGGAGCTAAGTCAGAAGACACAAGGGGAATATTCTGAAGTATTATCAGACTACGCGACACAAGGAAGACGTAAGGTCAGGGGAAAGAAAGGAATATTCTCTGAGGTTTAAGCGATCACGCGACTTAGTGAAAAAACACATGCTCTAAGTGATGGGAAAAAGTAACTTCAGAACATAATGTGCCAAGGCTTAGGGCTTTTACCTCGTTCAAACATGAAATACTTAGGGTTTTAAGGGTTTAAACAGAGCCAAGACCTGGGAACCATGACAGAGAATTGCCAGACAGGGCAGACTAGGCCAATTTGCACAGAATGGAAAATTTGGGTAACATTTTGGCGACCTCTGCGGGATGCTTGCCTGCTAAGCATAA
>MU224926.1:658740-671736 GCA_018584345.1 Thuja plicata
CATATCCCTCTAGAAGAGTTATGAAAAGTCTTTGAAATACAATAACTCTTCTGTAGACTTATCAACTGTATGCTCTGATCCCTTCAAAATCTGATCTTCTGCAAAATATCTGATTCTTTCCCTTCGAGAAGTATTCTCCTTTTACTTGGTTGTACCTTGAATTTTCTCTCTATTCTGCAAAATGAGACAACCTGAGCCATGAAGACTTCCATCTGCAACATCATCACACAGTCGCAGGCTGTATTTTCTTCCCTCTAGATTCTGAGTGACTAAGCGATGAGCTCTTTATTCATTACCTTTTCTGTGATCGCGCACTCGTGAGCAGTTATCACTTTGTCTTTCCTTCTGTGCGAGTAGGCGATGACACTCCTTTTCATTTGGTCGCGCACTCGCGAGCCGCATCTTTATAACACTTTCCTTTTTGGCAACTGAGTGGCAATGTTCTTTCTTTTTCATTTATCCCTGCGTCGCACAGTCGCCCAGGTTTTACTCTGTCCTTTATTTCATGTGCGAGTGCGCGACAGCATCCATTCTTCATTTGGTCGCGCACTGGCGAGCTGCCTTTTCTTTATGTTAATTGCTCAGCAATTGAGCGATGCTTTACCCCTTTTGCTTGTCACGAACCCGCAAAGCTGAGAACATTACTTTATTATTTACTGCGAGTAAGCGACGAGCTGCATTTCCTACAGTCGCTCACCCGCGAGCTATTTTCTATCTATCTCTATTGTTTCGCGACTGAGCGACGACCATCCTCTTTCAACTCGTCGCAGACCCGTGGACAGATCTCCCTTTACCTTCATAGCTCGGTGAGTGAGTGATGAGCTACCTTTCCTTTGTTCGCACACTCGCTAGAAACATTCCTTCTACCTTTATGGCTCGGTGACTGCGCGATGGGCCCCGCATTCTGCTCGTCGCAGACTCGCGACCTACTTTTCCTTTCTGTCAATCGCTCGGCGACTGTGTGATGAGACCATCTATTCTGCTCGTCGCGCACTCGCGAGCCCCTTTTTCTTTACCTGAACTACTCAGCGACTGTGCGACCACTTTCTCTTTCAGCTCGTCGCACACTCGCGAGCTGCATTCTTTTCACCTTTAACATTGGCGAGTGAGCGACGAGCACTTGATTTCCTTAGTCGCTCAATCGCAGACCCATATCATCTCCGTCTGGCGATTACCTGACTGAGGACCCACATCCACCTGCCATATGCCACCTGTCACACAGCCACTGGTTCATCTGTTTGCACATTGGGGAAGCTGAGTCATCATCATGGTTCTAGCAACAATGCGACCAAAGGCAGCCGCGAAGTCGGGAGACACTTCATTGACCACTGAGAATTCTTTACGCGATCAAGCGACTGAGGGCGGGAGCTAAGTCGGATGACACAAGGGGAATATTCTGAAGTATTATCAGACTACGCGACACAAGGAAGACGTAAGGTCGGGGGAAAGAAAGGAATATTCTCTGAGGTTTAAACGATCACGCGACTTAGTGAAAAAACACATGCTCTAAGTGATGGGAAAAAGTAACTTCGGAACATAACGTGCCAAGGCTTAGGGCTTTTACCTCGTTCAAACATGAAAGACTTAGGGTTTTAAGGGTTTAAACAGAGCCAAGACCTGGGAACCATGACAGAGAATTGCCAGACATGGCAGACTAGGCCAATTTGCACAGAATGGAAAATTTGGGTAACAATACCTTTAATATCCTTTGAAATCTAAGACCTGTGACCTTAAGAGAGTTACGTGTCACTTAGGCACAATGCCTTAAAAATAAATCTTGTTTGTATCTTTCCTTCAAGCAAAAATGCCCATCATAGATCTGTCTCTGATATGTCACAACCTTCTTAACCTACCTTTAACCCGAGCATCTACATCCCTTTGTATCACTAAATTGCTAGATCTGTGGCCTAACCTTAGTCTAATCATGAGACTTAGAGATAAACGCTATGTCTAAATCAGAAAATGCTTGTCTTGACCCATGGTTTATCTTGATATTGAGGTACTGCCACTAATCATATGAGCCTCTTGGACACATGTCTACATCTTATCACATTTTTTCCCTACATCTCCTGATTGCTAAATACTTTGGCTTGAATTTGACTAATTTACAGATTGAGTGCTAGCCACACATCTTATCTTGCATTGACGATTCTCACTTAATCTCCTAACACTTTTCTTAACTCCAGTTAGATATCAAGATTCAAAGATAAAGCTATCTCTGAATCACCATAAGCAACCCTTGCCCATAGTTTGACTGTGAGATTCATAGATAAATATATCTCTTAATCATTGAATACATGAATTAAATTGGCTTAGATTACAAGATCCAAAACTAGCCCTCTGATCAAATCATCATCAACAAAACTTGCCAGATCTCTAGATTTTCTAAGACTTAATTGCATCATCATGAGATTCAGTACCAAAACACAAAATGGCAAGTCTAACCTTGTCGCCAGATCTTTAGATGCTAAGAAATTAACCACCAATATTAAGAGATCAGAAGATAACTATCGTGCCAAGTCACTGAATGAAAAGAGAATACTCCCTTCCCTTATGAGATGAAGAGATAAACTCTCATGCCAAATCTCTAGACCATAAAGAATATTCAATCTCGATTGTGAGATCAAGAGACAAGACCTAGGATAGAATAAAAAGAAAAGGGCTCACATGGAAAACATGACCAAAAGTACATTGGGTTAAAATACTTAAGTGGCATGAAAAAGTAACTCAAAAATATAACAAGCCACAAAGACTTAGGTTTTTTCAAACAAACCAAGCATTTTAGGGTGTAAGGGAAATTAAGACATTGGAACTAGGCCCTAAAGCACCCAGAAAAAGCCAAGAAGACACTGTTGAAGCCAAAATTTTCATAGTCCTAACAGTGGCTCTGACTGTAGAGGTATGTCTCTTGCATGCATGAAAAGATTCTAGAATCTTAGGGATAAGCAAACCACCAAAAGGAAAGGATAGCTAACCTAAAACAAAGAAAAAATAAGAGAACCCTATTTACAACCTATTGTTCATGGATTTGAGAACATCAAGAGAAGTAGAACTTTAGGAATTGTCCATGAACTGACAATTCCAAAATGTTTTCAACAAAATGTTTAAGAATAAAAGAATCAGAACCCCATTTATTGTCAATAATGTATGGTCCTAGCCAGATAGGGTCAAACTTACCATGTTTTCATTTATCTTCAAGTCTAGCATTCCACTTTAGGACCAAATCATCTATTTCAAAACCTCTAATAGTGGTTCTTCTATCAAAAAAATCCTTACAATGAAATTTCATCTTAACATTCCTATCATGTGCATCCCTTCTTGATTCATCTAGTTGTATCAAATCATCCATTCTGATCATCATGTCATCATCTAATTCTTCATCATATTCCTAGAAAAATTTGTACATCTACAACAAGTTTTTTTGAGGCAACCTAGCATGAATACCATATACAAAATCAAAAGGTGCACAACCAATGGCCTTCTTCATTGTCACTCTATCAGCCCATAGTGCTTGTAGAAACTTTAAATCCTAGGACTTCTTATTTTTATCCAACACTCTCTTGATTATTTAAATCATAATATTATTACTGTATTCAACCTACCCATTCCCTTGTGGATGATATAGGGAACAGTAAGAGACTCGGGTCCCATATTGTTGGCAGAAAACATTAAAATCCTCTGAATTGAAACACGTTGCATTGTCTACCACAATAGTCTCTGGACATCCAAATCTAGTTAATACATTTTGCAACATGACATCTATCAAAACCTTACTAGTAGCTCTTTAGTGGGAATTTCTTCAACCCACTTGGTAAAATAGTCAGTTGCCACTAGGATCCATGAATGACCCCCACTAGACATTTTTTGAATCTCCCTAATCAAATCCATTTCCCTTTTTTGAAAATTTTTCTCAACTGCAATAGGCTTTAAAGGAAAATTCCCACTAAACTGAAGCTTACCTGCAAATCTTTGGCAAGCATCACACCACTTAACATAATTGTGCACATCCCTTAAAATAGTTTGCCACCAAAAACCAAACCTGATAATCTTGTGTGTAGTAGTCTTAGTCATGTAATTTCCCCAACATGCACCATTATGCATTTTTTCCAACAAGTTCTTAGATCTGTCATAATCTACACATTTGAGCAATACTCCTTCATTTCTCCTCCGCCATAGTTGACCCTGAATTATTGCATACTTAACAACATACAATTTAACTTTTCTCCTTCTATTTTAATCCATTTTAGGAGGTAAAATCATTTTCTTCATGTATCCAATAATATCCTGATACCATTCACAACAATCCATATCATAGATATAAGGTCTTTGGTTTTACTCTAGCATATATTGATATGATTAGCATCTAAATTTCTCTAATGCATAAGTTTCGCAAGTCCTAGGCCTTTGACCTATTTTTTCATATGAATTTTAATGTTAAATTCTTGAATTATATTTATCCATCTACACCTCCTCCCTAAAACCTCTTGTTGGACAAGAATTGATGCAGGAGTATCTTGGGTCCTTGGCAATCCTACTCAACCAATAAGATGTTTACTTTGTTTTATAGTTTGTCTTCTATTGCTTAGGTTCTGACTTTACCGATGATTCTCGGTGATCACTTTTCCCGATTCATTTATGTTGCTTGGGTTTGTTTTCCTGATGGATTTCCTATTGTACAGTAGTGTTCTTATCATCAGGTTGTATTTTTCTCTGGTATGCTTTACCGATAGGTTGTCATCTTTCGGTAATCATCTTTTGATTGGTTTATCTTGATCTTGTCGACTTCTATATTTATTTTCTGTGGCTAAATTAATGTGGGGTCTCTTATATGGATCTATGTTGACCTAAATCTAGATCTCTCTTATGGATTTGAGCACTAACCTCTCTGGTGGACTCTTGTATATATTTTTTTCTATGTTCTTAGTTTAGGGTAGTGTTGATCAGTTTAAGAATATAGATGATTAAGTATTAAAATATCTTGAAGGAAGGTCTATGATCTTGCATGTATGAGGATCATTTTTTTATTCACTGAATGTGTTTGGCCAAAACCAGGAAGGCCTTACAGCCTGACATGTAATGAATTGGATCATTTAATGAAAATGACCTCTGTTGTTTCTTCTCTCACTATGTTGTTGTTTTTTTCACATTGTTTCTGCAAGCTATTTTTGTAGTTGGGAGTTCCCTAGGCCCTACTTTTTGTTCCTCCTTACGTCAGATGGTATCAAAGCATTGGTGAGATCTAGGTTTCTTCTTGTAAACCCTAACCCTAGTTGGTGATACTTTTGTGGGGTAGAATATTGTGATCTAACCTAAAATTGCAGAGGAATTCAAGATGGTTCATGGGAGAGGAAATGTAGATCCAGGTCTAGCTGATATGCTTAGACATATGGATGCTAGATTAGAAGCTATTAAGACAGTCTGGCATAGAGGAATACATCTTGAGGATGTTAGTGTTGATGAATTGGAAGAGGTTCAAGGTGAAGCTGCACTTGCACCTATGACGAACCAGGAAGAAGAGAGATTCCTAAGAGCCTTGACAAGTTTGAAATCCACACCTTAATTTATCCTCTTGAGTATAGTGGAAAATTGGATTCTGATGAATTGATTGATTGGATACATGAGATAGAAAAATACTTTGATTATTAGAATGTATCAAAGGACAAGAAGGTGAATATTGCAAGTACAAAGCTGAAAGGTCATGCATCCTTATGGTGGGAACATCTATAATTGGATTGAAAGAAGAAAGGCAAAGACAAAATCAAGGTATGGGATAAGATGGTAAACAAATTGAAAGGCAAGTTTCTACCTTGTGACTACCAGATTAACCTGATTAGGAGAATGAAAAGTTTGAAGTAGAAAGATAGATCTGTAAAAGATGATACAGAGGAATTCTACAAATTAGACATCAGATCTGGATATATTGAAGATGAAGTGGAAAGATTAGGAAGATACCTGAATGGCTTGAGAATTTCTATATAAGATGAGATCAGTTTGGTCAAGATGGAAAGTATTGAAGAGGCATATCAGTTTGCCCTAAAAGCTGAGGAGAAGCTGAACAAAAAATATGAACAAAGATAAAGAGGCAGAGGTGGTAGAATCCCTAGAGGAAGAGGTAGATCTCATGGTGAAAATAGTAGATTTGAACTAGACAAGTCAATTTCAGACACATCTTATGATAAAGGAAAGACTGAGTGGAAAGGTGAAATTTCAAATCGAGGAAGAGGTAATTACTCCTGAGGTGGCTATAGAAGAAGAGGGATCCAAGTAACTTGGTACAATTGTGGAGAGGAAGTACATAAATCCTTTGAGTGTACACATGCAAGAAAGAAGATCAGTAGTAGAAGAAATTATTTGATGCAAGAGGAGTCACCTAATGAACCTGCAAGTAATCTCAGGATCTAAAGGATTCTATGGAGTGAGAAAGATAAGAAAGATCTTGTAAAAAAATGTTTGTTCAAGACCAAATGTAGAGTTGTAGACAAAGTTTGGAAGGTAATTGTTGATAGTGGAAGATCGAAGATTATGGCAGCTGAGGAAATGGTCATAAAGTTGTAATTGGGGAGGATGAAGCACCCAAAGCCCTATCAGATCTCATGGATCAAGCATGAGCATACATTAATCATGAGTGAACAATGTTTTGTGAATCTAAAAATTGGAAAATACTATGATAAGGTGTTGTGTGATATTATGCCTATGGATTGTTGTCATATTTTGTTGGGTAGACCTTGGAAGTATGATAGACATGAACTATACATGATAGAAAATTGAATAGATATTCTATTTGGGTTGATGGCAAGAAACAAGTTGTGTTACCTTTGGTTGAAGAATCTGCTGGTGAGATATGTACATCTATGAAATTTTTTTTGAAGGAAGGTCGACAGTTTGTTAAGGATTTGAAAATAAATGATATTTGTTATGCTTTGATTCCTAACAAACCAAGTAAGAATACAGAAGATGAAATTCCTAAAGAAGTTGAGAAGTTACTCACTGAGTACAAGGAGATAATTTTAGATTCTATACCTGATGGTTTGCCACCAATGAGAGATATCAATCATTGAATGGATCTGATTCTTGGAGCTAGTTTACCAAACAAAGCACCACATAGGTTAACACCGTTTGAGAATGAAAAGCTTAACCAACAAGGTCATGATTTGTTAAACAAAGGTTTGATCCAAGAAAGTTTGAGTCCATGTACAGTACCAATTGTGTTGGCACCTAAGAAGAATGGAGAATGGTGAATGTGTACTGATTCCAGAGCAATCAATAATATCACAGTGAATTATATATTTTCTATACTGAGAATGGATGACATAATGGATTGTTTGAGTGGAGCAAGATATTTTACCAAAATTGATTTGAAGGGTGGATATCATCATATCATAATCAGAGAAGGTGATGAATGGAAGAATGATTTCAAGACAAATGAAGGTTTTTATGAGTGGTTGGTTATGCCTTTTATTTTAACTAATTCACAGAGAACATTTATGAGGTTAATGTATGAATTTTTTAAGAAATTCTTTAATAAATGTGTGATTGTATACTTGGATGATATTTCGATATTCAGTAAGAATAGAGAAGAGAATTTGATGCATATAAGACAAGTGTTGTAGAGATTGAAATAGGAAAAGTTTCTAATAAATATGAAAAAGTGTTCCTTCATGAAAGAAGAGCTTGTGTATTTGGGTTTTGTGATTTCAACTGATGACTTACAGATGGATCCTGAGAAGGTTGAAGCTATACTTAGTTGTCCTACACTTGAGAATGTTAGTGAGAAAAGATCATTTCATGGATTGGCAAGTTTCTATAGGAAGTTTATCAGAAATTTCAATTCTATTTGTAATGTTATGACTGAGACAATGAGAAGAGACAATAGATAATTCAAATGGACACATGGAGCTGATAAGAGTTTTGAGACTTTGAAACTAAAAGTTGCTAAATTATCTATGTTAGCATTACCCAATTTCAATAAGGTATTTCAAGTTGAATGTGATGCAAGGGGAAGTGCAATTGGAGCTATGTTGACACAAGAAGGTAAACCTATTTCTTTCTTTAGTGAAAATTTGAATGATGCTAAAAGGAAATATTTTGTCTATGATCAAGAGTTCTATTCTATTGTTCAAGCTATGAAGAAATGGATACATTACTTGATGCCAAATGAATTTGTGTTGTACACTGATCATAAGGTTTTACAGTATTTGGGTAGTCAGAATAAGTTGAATCAAATATATATGAAATGGGTAGAATATTTGCAGAGTTTCACATTTGTGATTAAGCATAAGAGTAGAGTTACTAATAGAGTTGTTGATGCATTAAGTAGAAGACGATCTTTGTTGACTGAAATGAGAATTGAATTTATTGGTTTTAATGAAATGAAGAACTTGTATGAAAGTGATCGTGATTTTTCTGAGGAGTGGAGAGTGTGCATATGTCATGCCAATAAATAGGGCAAAACACACCGACAATTTTTTTTTAAAAGAGATAAAAACAACAACTAAGATGACACAATAATGCTGAAAGCATTGAGGAAAGGTGACAACATGGTGAAATTAATTTTTGAGTTGAAAGGTCTAGTCATAGATTGAATCGGGCTTTCAACAAAGGCGGCTGCAGAGTCGATATTCCAACTTGATAGATGACAAAAGACCCTACGACTTAGTACTACAAGGACACAGGGGTATACTAACTCCATCAATGGTTGACCTAGCAAACTAATTTATTAGTCCTATTCAATTTCATTACAATCCTTAAACATCCTTGATATAATAAGGTTTTCACAATTACTATAATCTTATCCAATTTCATTGTGAAAGGATGCATTTAACTTGCTTGAGGAACTATCCAAATTTTCCAATTAACTGATATCAATAATAATTAAATCCTAAACTTCATTTTTTCACACGTGATTAATAATAAACAATTAATTAACTACAAGAGAAATTCCCTATTATTTTAAAGGAATGCTTAATTTAACATATTAACCTAGCCCATTAATACCTCTTTATTCAGATTTTACCCTTTTAAACAATTGCATGAAAACACATAATAGTAATAATCATTATTGAAGCAAATACAATTAATAAATATAAACTATACAATTTAAATTAATCCAAGAAATCTATTACTCTAATAGGCTAATCAATTTTAATTAATAATGTGAATTATTAAACTATTACACTAACTAGGCAAATTTAAAAAAAAAAAAAAGAATAAATCACATTAGCAAAATTACACATTTTACATAAAAAGTAAATCTATTAATCTAATAATAAAACTACACCATCTAAATAAAAAGTAAATATATTATTCTAATAATAAAACTACACCATTTAAATAAAAGTAAATCTATTAGTCTATTAAAAAAAACTACACAATTTAAAATGAAGTAATAAAAAAATAAATCTATTTAACCAACTTAGACTAACTTAACACCTACTAACTATCCTACTAACTATCCTACTAATCCATCCTAATAATCTATCCTACTAACTACCCTACCCCTGTCCTACCCCTATCCCATCACCCTCTCTTTCCCTTGGCTCACATGCCAAGTGGGTGGGGAGACAAGACCAAAGTCAGTGGGGGCTGTAAGGGGGTCAAATTCCTAAGCCATTATATTGAAAGGTTTGTGTTTTCATTGGTCCCAATAACTATTTTCCAAAGTGCATCCCAAGCCTTAGCTTATAAAGCAAGGCAAATATCCTACTCATGGGGTGGAGGCATGAATGCCCTAGTGGGTGGGTGGGTGGCGTAGGAAGAAAGGAGGTGGCGCAAAAACCCATGACCACCCCTTGTTCAATATTACATAAGGTAATTCACTTCGCATAGTAAGGTAGGGAAAGAGGGATGTGGGGCCCACTTACAAAAAGGTAAGTGTTTTAAAATTTAATTACTTACTTTCCCCCTTTCATTATTAATCTTTTAGTTTAACATAAAAGTGGCAAGTTGCTAACTTATTAAGATAGTTTATTTTAATCATAATTTATGAAGGGGTTTATTATTCTAACCCAATATTTAGAGGGGTATCCTAGGGGGAATATTCTCTATAATAATGTGGGAATTAAATCATCTCTCATACATTTTCCAGAGAGAATTTGGCTCTCAAAATTTTGGAAAGTGTTTTTTTTTTCTCCTCAACATTGCATTGTATTACATTCATTTATTTTTATTTTTTTTGTTTTCTTGAAGTTAAATTCATACAATGTATATGATATGGATGCATTACACAAAGATAATTCATTTATAGGGTATTGATAATTGGAAGTTGTTAATTAGTGTCCCAATTTGATAAATGAACCATTGTTAACATGTTATCCTCCAAAGTTTTTTTTGAAATTGAAATATGGAATTCAAGATAATGTGTTTGATCATATTGTGATAGAGATCTAGATTTCAAGGGAGAAGCAAGAAGATATTAAATTTGAAATTTGCAAGACTAAAATTTAAAAAAAAAAAAAACAAGAAATAACTTGCAATTCATCTAAACTTGAGAACATGATTTTCTTTCATTTTCACAAATGGTTACATCTTCATTTACAACATTGAAGACTACAAAATTTAGTCCATTATATTAAAAACTCCACCTTCAACATGAAGGCACAATACAAGAAATGCTACTACAATGGAGGAGTCTCTAATATCAAGGCAACAAGAAAACCATCCAAGCTCCAATTCTAAATGGCTCCAACACAAGGTTTTTCCCAAAATATACAAAACGATAGCATGATAATAACCATGGAGAGCTCACCTCCCATCCTAGGTCTCAAGGAGACCACCCCCAAGAGAGAAGAATTGGTAACCAATAGGTGACATTCACACCATTTTCACAATACAAAACATAACAAGAGAACTCCCACCCAAGGCTTGCACAATAGGATTCACCATGAACCTATAACAAGGGGTGAAGGTGGATTTCCATGTAGGAGATTAACAATGATATACATAAAAAACCATGCCTTTTCAAGTCTATAATCCATATACACTCTACTATACATTATTTTCCTTATCTCCCCCAAATCAAGATCAATAACCTTCATTGGCATGCAAGGGCCCATACACCTTGCATATTTTCCCTCTTCTCTCCATGAGAAGAGACTCTACACTTCCATGGAATCTAACTAACCCCCTCCCCCATACATGGCCACTTCTTCCCTATCCAAGGGTGAGAAATGTCATTACACCCTTCACAAAACTCCCTCATTCAAACAAGAATAAAACCATAAGCATGAAATCAAATCAAAATCTCATTCCCTTACATCACATCAACATAAAACACATAAATCACATATACTAGAGAATGAAATACATACTACTCTAATTGAAACAAAACAAGAAAGCTTCCATGGAAATGGTGGAGACCAACCTTCATAAGTGTTATGGCAAAATGATGTGTGAGAAGAGTCCAATCCCTTTTTGCTTTCTTCAATCCAAAACTCTCATTTCTCTAAAAGTAGAGAGTGTGTGAACACCCTCTAAATCCACAAAGGGCCTCTAAAAAGGTCTCCAAATATTCCCACCCAACAACATTAATTTCAAAATTGACTCCTCAATCCTTTGGCTGTCCTGTGTCCCCTATCATAAGGCAAGATTGGAAAGGAGTGTGGGTTTGGGAAAAAGGTCAAGACTCACTCCATTTTCGGAACATGTGAATAATGGTTTATTAAGAGGGTCACCAAGGCCACTAGTCAGTTCTAGAAGTGTTTGAAATGTTCCTAACCCATACCCCTATCACTAAGGCACTTGGATTTTCCTAAAATTCACCCTTAGGACCTCTTTTTGGCCTCTAGAAGTGACTAGAACAAAATTTAAGTTTAAAAAATTTAATTGGTTCCATTGCCAACCTTACTGTAAAATAACATAACCCAACATTGACATGTCACTAATTGCACAGAGAAAACACCTAATACATTTATACAATTTATGGTCACAAATAAAATCACTTAATAATGAGGTTCAAATATCTTTATTAGATTCAACCTTGGCTTTACTGTTTGTACATAGGGTTGGTTACTGATTCTTAGATAATTTCCATGGTACTTTTCTTGCACACTAAATTAAACATCAGTAGTTCAATAAGATCACATGCATATACATACATCTAAATCAAATTGCATAATTAATTGACTAAACATTATACATTTTCACAGCTATCATGAGAAGACTTTGCCACAAATCCCTTTTGTCTTCTCTCAAGCTGAACTTCCCAAAGCTGATTTTCAATGATCTTATGCATCCTGTCATGATAAGACAGAGCTGCCACGATCCCATCCTCATTCACCTTTAGCTGGTTTCTCAAACTGTGTAAACCATGCGGAGTATCTCTAGCTTCATCCTCACATGAAGAAGCCTCTAACTGTGCATGATATTCTTTTTCCACAAATTCCTGAATGCTCTCATGTCGATTTGCAAGTGGGTCAGCACCAATTCCATATGTCAAATCAGAAGTGTCTTGAATAGGTGTCTGAAAATGAGAGGACTCATGCTGCTTCCTATCCTCATCATCATCTTTCTCAATTGAAACATTAGATGATTGCATGCTATCCTCTTGAAAAGAAGATGAAACCATACATGAAGTATCATTATCCTTACATTGTCCAACCAAACTTCTTAACAACTCATGTGCCATGGGTGACACATCTTGCTCACCTTTCCAAACAGCCCATAGGTCATTTGTCACGAGCTTAGAAATAGCATCATCCTCATACAAAACTGAAGACATGATGGATTGCATTGAACTAAGCACGCTTCTAGGATGAACCTCATCAATAACTTTCCAAAATATATGAAACATCTTGCGAATTTCATCAACACAATCCATGGATAACATAATGTTTTCAAATCTAAACTTTGCAAATACTTCAAGTAGTTTTACTCTCTTAGAAAAATAAGGGTTTTTGATGTCATCCAAACCTTTGAAACTTGCCACCATGATTTGAAGTACCTCTTTCATAATATGGCTGTCATAAGGATCAAGAGGAGTTGTTATCCTCATAATTTCAC
>MU224926.1:672682-689645 GCA_018584345.1 Thuja plicata
ATCTACAGCTGCAACACTATCAATTTTATGTGCAATACAAAATCTGACTTCAATGTTCACCTACAGTAGCTCAATAAAATGCACCTATGTAATCATGAGAATGCATGTAAATCACAAAGGAACCTGACATATCAAATCGCCATATGCCATTGATGAAGAGGAAAACAATATCACATGAAATGATGATCTCATAAGCCCAAATCAAATTTCTGAAGTAGCCACCCCTGTTCTTGCATAGGCTGATCAACCTCCATGAAAGCAGATTATGAAGGTATAATTTCCACAATGAAGCACAAGATTGGACTTCTGAAGTAAAGCCCACAATCGGAAATAATTCAGCTGGTATTTCACAGCCTCAAAATTGCGTAACCAATGAGGGTTTTCATCCTCATAGATCCTCCAATGGCTGAAGCCCTAGATGGCTTCTCCACCAAATAATCACATCAAACAGTCAACAATTCCTGGATGATGAGAATGAGGCCCATGATGTCTATTTATACTTTTTCCTCAAGAGGTTGGCCCAAAATCTAGAAGCTTTCTCAAGTCACCTTCTAGAAGGAATATTATAATATTATTTTATTATTTTAATATTGCACTTTATAATTATAAAATATAACCCAACTCCTAAAGTGCAATATAACATTATAACATAAAATAAGGTTAGAAACATCCATGGTGATAATAGGAAAACCTTCATATGACCAAGAAATGAGCCAACCAAGCAACTAGGTAACTGCCTCACGGTCCTCTTATCAAGTCTCATTAGCCTACAAGGATCATGAATAGGCTAATTCCTTTGAACTCCATTGCTCACGAAAAAGGGGACATTACAATATGCAAGTGCACAAATTGTTTGGCTTTTCAAGATAATTTTGAATGTGAATGCAACCTAAGGTATGCAAAGACTATATTTTCAAATGATGTGAAACTTAGGGAATATGAAAATGCAAATGGTTCATATATTTTGAATGACTGTGCAAAAAAATCTAAGGCTTATGCAATTGTGTTTTGGGATTTTTTACTTTGAAAAATATTTGGAAACTGCAAACCTAAGAGCTTAACCTTAGGAAATTGAATAAGGACCTTTACTTTAAAAGAAATCAAAAGGGACAAAGATAATTGGATATAAGGGACTAATTAAAATACATCATTAAAAATATACAATTGACCAAATGATAGAGGGAAAAATAGGATAAAGGGACAAAGGGACCAAGTCAAGATCACATCTTCAATAACATAAGAAAGGCCTCTAAGATTTTGGTTTTCTTGGGATTTTGAAAATTTTATAAAAGGATCTATGTGAAAAATGAGCGCTTGTGCAAAGGGAATATAGTGAGGACTTATAATGACCACTAATGCCAAGAATTGAAATTGCAAATGAAAAGGGACTAATGCAATTCATGCAAAGATCACAAAGGAACTATGATATTACTATGCAAAATGAGGACTACTATGCATGCCATAAGGATCCAAGGTGAATATTTTGACATTCCATGTTTTCACAAAGATTTAAGACAAGGTGTTTGTGACAAATCAAAGTGTTTAGGAATGTTCTGAATGAGATTTTGAATGTGTTAGTGTTTTGAAAGTTTTCTTTAAATTTGAAACACTCACACAAGACTTGTCAAGCATAATAGATGGTGTAAAAATAAAAATAAACACCAAAACCTAGGCGAGAAAGGACTATCTCAACTAAATTCACACTTTAACAAGTTCATCTACGCTTACTCAGAGTGGAAATCCTAGAATCTTAGAGGCATGGGTTACTCTTTATAGTGCACTCACTTCTCAAGCACACCAAGATTTCCCAAGGGTCATCAATTCCCAAATGACCACTATCTCTACTAAGAGCCACAAAAGTGTGTGATGTCTTTGGGGTTTCCCACTGCATTAGTTAATAGAAGGTTTTTATTTGGGCCACTAGAACAAAGGTTTTTAGTTAATGCATCCATCCCGAAAATAGATTGTGAAGATTACAAGGAAACATGGTAGCGCAAGCGCTATTGAGACCTATAGTCTCACGAATACCAGACACAAGCTATCATAGAGCTCCAAAATTTTCATTTCAAAGAGGGATTTTGTTATAGTGGGTTAGAAGAGGTTGTCTTTGCCTTGTTCCCACTAGGGTCGTTCCCTCTCGCCGGCTATGCTAAAGCACTCTGCTGGCAAACCCTCTAACAACTTTAATAGATTTCTCTTCACCTAAGATCTGTGAAGGTGAGCGGAGAGGATACATTGATTAAACCTAAGGATAATAATATAAAATAAGTTCAAACAAATAAGCAAATTTGTTCTTTATATACACCAAATTTAAGTGTTTTCTAACTACTACAAGAAAACATGAAAGTTTAGGAAAACACACAAGGTCTTTGTCAAGCATCCTGCATCATACACATTAGTAGTTTAGCATTCATTCTTCATCCAACAATTCCAAAAAAGAAGCATAGATCATCAGGAAAATGGAAAATCATTTATATCAAGTGCAGAAGAAAAATTGGAAATCAAAAAACTCAGAACAAAGCATCAAAATGACCAGATTTGCCAACTATATAGGAATTATAACCAACTACATTGAACAGAGGACCAACTATGCAATACCTTGACCAAATATGTAGAAACATTGACCAACTGAGAAAAAAACCTAAGTGTGCAATTTCTAATCAGAGACCCAAAATTGACTAAAAACTTATACAATTTGAGGATTTTGATATAATTAATCATGTAAGACTCAATATCTATGAAATTATAGTTCATTTTTGATGCAGGAGCATCTTGAGTCCTTGGAAATCTTGCTCACCCAAAAATATGTTACTTTCTTTTTCAGTTAGTTTCCTATTGCTCACCATGTTGTTCTTCTGTTACTCTGCAACCTTGTCGAGTTGCTCGACCATGCTTGTTGCTATTGCTCGGCTTTTCTTTTTTCGAGTGCTCTATTTTTTAGATTCTGCTTTGCCGAGTTTCTTTATTTTGGAATTGGTGTTGGTGGCTGACTTCTTTATTTAATTTTCGTAGCTGGGATCTATCTTGGAGATCCGTGTGGACCTAAATCTGGGTCTCACCTTTGTATTTGATTGCTGACTACTTTGTTGGACTCTTGTATATATTCTTTTGTATGTTTTTTAGTTTGGGAGAAGTCTTAGAGAAAGAAGACAAATGTTAGAATATTAAAGATTTGAGATCTCTATTTTAAGAAGATCAAATTGTAATACACTTTGATGTATATGGCCGTAACTAGGAAGGCCTTACAGCCTGGCATGTATTGAGTTTGATTGATTAATGATAAATATATTTGCATTTCTCTTCTCTCACTGTGTTGGTGTCTAATTCCACATTGTATCTACAAGGGGATGGTACTGGGTATGCCTTAGGCCCCATCCTTCCCTCCTTGCGTCAGGTGGTATCAGAGAGGGGATGGTACTGGGCATGCCTTAAGCCCCATCATCCTTCCCTCCTTGCGTCAATTTTATGTTATTTTGCAATTATTTAAGTAGATTGAAACAAATTTGAAAACCCCTAATTATCCTATGTGTGTACTTGAATTGATTTCAAAGAAAATTGAATTGATGAGCTTCAAATTAAAACACTAACTAGGTGAGATTCATTTTAAGAGCACCAAATGAAATGTAAGGTTATTTTTAGGTACCCAAATCCAAATGTGTAATTCAATGACAAAATTAGGGTGCATTTAGGCCTAGTAGGGTTCCTTTTTATCCAATAAACAGAAGTAAATGAAAGCACAAAGCATTAAAATAAAAATCTAAAACCTAAACCCTAAAATAACAACCATAAATACCAATTGCAAAGGTATCATGACCAATAGTGCAATAATCATGACCAATTGTGCAACTCTGGGCACCAAGTGCTTAGAATAGAGAGCCAAGTGCCTAGGAAACCCAACCAAGTGCACAGAATCCAAAATCAAGTGTACTACTTTCTTCGTGGGCCTGAAAAACACATCAAAAGGACCTAAAATGAGTTAGATTTGCATGATTCACATTGGGTTCACCAAATTTAATACCATAAAAAGCATTAGAATGTATGATAATATCAACCAAAAACTCTCAAGACACTATGGAAACCTATATAATATATCATAAAATTCATTTGCAAGAGAGTATTAAAAAAGCATAAACACTCAAAAGTCCCTTCAAATGTAGCTTCAATATTCTTCTTTCTTCTCCATTGAAGTGTATGGACGTGGATCTTGATTTTGGCAAAATTCACTTATGATTGAAAGAAAAATGATGATAATGATAATACTAGAAGTGTGGTTAGTTTGATTGATAAAATTGATCTCAATTTATAGGATAAGAAAGCTAAATTGCATAAATGGCAATAAGATGTGCAAATGGATAAATGTCATGTAATTGAGGACTGAAATTGGAAAAGTATCATATTATGGGACATTATGATAGCTTGTAAGAGATCCATTGGGAAAATTAGTGTGGAGAAGGTAAGAGAATTTTTTCATATAGTGTGACAAATTATGATAAAGGAAAAGAGGAAAGTGTCATAAACTATGAAAACTATGACAAATGGAGGCTAGTTATTAGGAGGGAAATTTGAATTTTAAAACTCCCTTATTCCCACAAAAATAAAAATTAGTAAATAGGAATTTAGAAAATTCCAACATGGAAAATTTGTCAATAAATCAATAGGAATTCATTAATTGTGGAGACATCAATAAAGAAGGAATCAACAAAGTCAATTTATTTGTTCAATTAGGACATAGGGATAAACTATGGGTTATTTATCCCTAAAGCAAAAATTAGTTTATTGTTGACCAAAATGATGATATTGATGCAAAATTGACTCGGTTTTAATGATTTTGATGAGGATTAAGAATAATTCCAATCATTTCGAAAAGGTTTAGGAAATGATGAGGCGTCAATGAATTTAGAGAACACACTTGAAAATGAAGAGATGAGACATAGATAAAATTTGAAAATGCCTTGGACTGATAATGAATTTAATTGATAAGGATTGAGGATAATTGCACTGATTTGGAAGTGATTTGATTACACATTGATGGCCTTTGATAATGCCCGAGAATGATTTGGAAAGGATCAAGTGAGTTTGAAATGATCTTAGACTAGTTAGGTAGGGATCACTGCTAACTCGGGCCAATTTAGGAAGATTTGATATGATTTAGGAATGTTTATGATCAACTAAAATCTATTTAGGAAAATTTAAGATCAATTATGATCGATTAGGATCGATTATGATAAGAAATGTTAATAATCAATTGACCAATTTTTAATGTTCAATTAATTATGAAAGAGACAATTCTGACACATAGAGAAAACCATATGTCCAACATGGAGGAGTAATTTTAATGCAAAATAATGTTTCAATTGTAATGGAAAAAATGTTAATACAAATTAGAAGGCTTGAACCATTTTTGAGCGTCTAAATCTTCAACGTATAAAATACAAATGTATCCTTTCTAGACTTAAATCCCCAAGTTTGTTCAATGTAGACATATTCCTTGAGTCCTTGATTCAAAAATGATAACTTAAAACTCATTTGATAAACTTTGAAATATTTAAAGCCTACAAATGCTAAGAATATCTAGATTGCTTTTATTCGGGCAACAAGGACATAAGTTTCATCAAATTCAATACCTTCAATCTGAGTGTAACACTTGCAAGACAATTTTGGCTTGTTTTCCATAACCTGTCCATTTTCATCTAGATTGTTCTTAAATACCTACTTTATACCAATCACATGCTTGTTTGCTAGTCTAGGCACAAATTCTCAAGTCTAATTTTTCTCTATCTGATTGAGATCTTCCTCCATTTCTCTTAATTAATCCTAATCATTGCATTTTTTATATAGTCATAGGTTCAATCTATGAGTCTAAGATTATTTTATTCTTATCTCCTAATAATGTGATTTTCTGAATAATTTCTCTGTACATACCTTGGAGTTTTAGATGTAGATGTCAAAGTTTTCTTTGTCTCCTTTTCTTCTTTATTGTCTTCTTCTCCTTTGTCCTTTAATCCATATTCATACAAAATTTGCTTGTTAAGAGTTATTTGGATATCTTCAACAACTTTCAAATTGAAAATTTCAACTATATTGTTTAATCTCTTGTTGTAACACTAGTACACTTTGCTTCTTATAGAATATTCCAAAAATATTCCTTCATTAGCTCTATTGTAAAACTTTCTAAGAATTAAAATCTCCTCCTCTATCAGGTCTTAAGTATTTTATTTTCCTATCAACTTTATTTTCAACTCTTTGTTTAAATGTCTTGAATTTCTTTAATGCTTCTGATTTCTCACTTAAAAATCAAACATAAGTCAATCTGGAATAATCATCAGCAAAAAACATGAAATTTCTCTCGCCTTGTAAAAATATTGTTTTAGTTGGACCACATAGGTCATTGTCTACAAGATCCAACAAACTTTTAAATGAACGATCTTATCCCTTGAATGCCTCTCTTATTTGCTTTTGCTTGTGTCATCCTTTGTCGATAATGTTATCTAGTTTGGTCAATCTTGTCAAAATCTCATATTGCACTTGTTGAACTTCTCCGTACCAAGTTATCAAAATTTATGTGACATATCCTTCATTGACAAAGCCAAATCTCATCACACTAAGATAATAGTAAACCCTTTGTAGCTCTTTCTATTTGATACATGTTTATACCTATTGTTTTACCAACAATAATAAAACTTCCAGATCTCGCCACCATTATCCTGAAACACAAACATGTAATAGGAGCTCAATAAGGTAAATTATGGTTATTTGGTTTATCTCTCTGTTTTAGGAGCTAAATGTGATAGGAATTATGGTTAGTTTGTAATAGATTACCTCATTTTGCTACAATTTCAGTTAAGGGGTATTTTTGCTTATATTGCTTGTATGGAGATTTTTCGTGGTTAGGGGAACAGACTATGGTTAACATTATAGAACTTTTAGTTATTCAGTTTTATCAAGACGATATTTCCCATGATGGCATCGACTTATAAAGGCTATACTTTATGATAGTATGTATTTTTTTTTTTTATGATATGAATCTAATGTAGATTCTATGCAAATTTCTCTTAAATTTCAGTAATATAAATCTTGGTTTGCACCTTTTATCAATGAAAAAACATCTTTCAACAAAATGTTTCTAAATTCATATTTGAAACAATCTTACTAGAAATATTTTCTAAAATAAATTAACAAAAAATTGTAGTTCATATAGAAAAAAATAACATTCTAAAAATTCATAATAGAATATTTGCAAAATTAGAAGCAGCTCTATCTTTGATCGTTTCCAAAAATCCTAAACGCTCGATCAGCAGTGATGGACGCCAATGACGAACTGGACTACCTCTATCCGTGTGGCAGGCCGGCGGCCAATAGGAAATCATCGGAACGGTCTATATATAAGAAGAGATAATTTCATTTCTTGCAAGGATCTATATATAAGAAGAGTGTGTTCGAATAATCTGAGAACTGTGAGAAGAAATGGGTCGCAGGGCTGAGAAGAAACCCATGGAGAATCCCCCAACTCCTTCCAAGGTTGCTAAAAAGGCCCCCACGATGAAGAGGAAGAAGAAAAGAGTTGAGACGTGGGAGACTTACATCTACAAAGTCCTCAAGGATGTCAATCGGCGCCTTGTTTTTCCGACCCCGGACAAAGAGGATGAGGGGAAAAAAGGAAAGGGTGAAAAGAAAGAGGGCGAAGATGGAGAGGGAGAGGGCATGGGCCTTTCAAGGAAGGCCATGGCCATAATGAACTCATTTGTCACCGACCTTTTCGAGAAGTTGGCCGAAGAGGCTTCGATGCTGAACAAGAGCGCAAAGAAGGAAACTTTTACTTCCTGGCCTATTCAGAAGGCCGTCAAAGTCGTCCTTCCTTGTGAGCTCGGTGAGTTTGCTGAGCAAATGGGTATTGCGGCCGTTCACAAGTTCGTCTTCCGTACTCCGGACGCCCCCGATATCGAACTACCCACGCTCGGAGCTTTTGATTAATTTTAATTCTAATGAAATCTTTTAATGTTTTGTTAACTTTTTTGTTGTAATGGTATTTTCGGGCTTTTAATAAGAATTAATCTAAGGGTTTGTTTAATATTTGTAATGCGTTTTGGTTCATGGTATTCATTCTTGCATGTATTTTGTGTTTCGCAATGCAGAATATGTTCCAAGTGATCTTGATAGGGTTATGTTGTTTGTGTATTTGTCTGATAGTAGAGTTTCTTAGAGTACTTAGATTCTTCTGATTATTTGGGTTCTGAATTTGTAGGTGGTAGAGTGAATTCATAAATTGCGTGTCTTGGACGAAGCCATGGAAGTTGTTAATTATATGTTTTTATTGGGACACATGAAAATTCATGCTGTAGGCAATCAAATAGAACATGTACTTAACAAGATTGTGAAAACTTTAAATACCTAAAATATTAAATGCATATAAAATTTTGACAATCGATCATAATTTGTTTGTTGTTTCTGGATTTTGACTGTGTAGGATTTTTTTTCATAACGTTTGGGATCACACTCCCTCTGATCCCTTCTCTCCTTTTTAGCTCTCATCTTGATGATGGATCATGGAGTGTGATCCAGAATATAATGAAAAAAGTGCTATAGAGTCAAAATCTAGAGTTTTTGTTGTAGACCTAATTTTTTTAAAAAAAATTTAAAAAATGATCTAATGTAGCTTAAAGAATGAGGTGATATAATATTTCACAATTTGTTTGAGATAAAAACATATGTCTATTGATGTTGATTTTTAAGACATTATTTCTTAAATTTTAATTGGTGTTAAAAAATACTAGAATTAAGACTGATTCTTTAACATGATTTATTATAGATATTATTTGTTATTGTCAATTAATTTTGCAATTAAGATATTGATTATGTATTTGTGAATTGAAATTTATATATTTATTTAAATTGGAGAATACTTTAGGAATTATAAGATTTAGTATGCTTTATAGAAAATAGAAAGGAAATCATCACGACTTTCCAAATATGACTTCAAGAAAATAAAATTTTCCAGGTCTATAAGGTTCATTGCTTACTTAACCAAGTACATCTCAGTAAGATGGCATTGAAAAAACATTGATATAGGTCAACAAATTTTGTCAGATAATATTGAAAGTTTCTTAGCCTAATTTTTATAGTAAATAATAAATAATTATTATTAATTTATGTTATAGAACTATGCACAAGAGATTGTATTTAACTAGTTATTAGATATTTTTTTAAACAAAACAGGTTGAAAATATTTTTCTACTTAGAAAATATTAATTTTTAATGAAAATATAAATGCAATTTTTTTAATAAAATATATTTAAAACATTAGTTTAAGTTAGATTAACGTGCTATTCAAACAACAATGACTGCTTTATATCGTTCTGCATTATGGATATTTATCAATCAGTAAATTCGTGACAAGTTGATGCTTCTCTTAATCACAACAAATATCTTAGAAATATAATAACTGTTGGGGATATGAAGCCCAACCGTCTCTGCCTTCCATCCAAGAGACTCTGTCTCTTGGACTTCCTGCGGTGGCCTTCAAGAGTCTCCTTTTTGGAGCTCTTTATTATATATTATAATGGTTGTAACTTGTAACACAAAATTTGAATCAATAAGATATTCTCCTACTCAGTGTGGACGTAGGCATTATTGGCCGAACCACGATAAATTGGTGTACTCTATTTTTGCATTCTTGTTTGCATATTTTTGCTGCTCTCTAACTTTTACAATTGGTATCAGAGCAAGGCGTTGTTGTTCAGAATTCAGGATTGAAATTCTAGGATTATGGAGGAGCACAAAGTACAGAAGTTTACAGGCAAGAATTACGGCCTGTGGAAGGTGCAAATGGAGTCGCTATTAATTAAGAAAGATCTAGCACTTGCTATAGAGGGGAAATGGAAGCAACCAGACATGATGTCTAATGAGGATTGGGAAACAATGGATAGGAAGGCAAGAGCGACAATTCTTCTTTCGCTGTCCAAAAATGTGTTGTTCAATGTTACAAAAGAAACTACAACAAAGGCAGTTTGGGATAAGCTGAAAACTACTTATGCAATGGCATCCTCTGTAAACAAGGTTTTCATCATGAAGAAACTCTACAGTCTAAAAATGAAGGATAGTGGCATAATGGAAAATCACCTCAATGAATTTAATACTCTTCTCAGCCAAGCAAATTCGCTAGGCATGCCACCAAGCAATGAAAACAAAGCTATCTTATTACTATGTTCTCTTCTAGCAAGCTGGGATGGAGTCGTAATAGTGATAAGCACATCGTCTCCCGGCAAGAAAAAGTTAGTTTTTGATGAAGTTGCAACTACTCTTCTCGGTGAAGACATGAGAAGAAAGAGTGATGTTCCTTCATCCGGTGAAGCCTTAATGACAGTGAGCATCGACAATAGAGGAAGGAGCTATCAAAGAGGTAGAAACTCCAAAAATAGAGGAAGATTGAAGTCTACAAAAGGGACAGATTTGAACAAAAGCAAAGGGGATTGTTGGTTTTGTGGCAAACCAGGCCACTCAAAGAAAAATTATCGTTCTTATAAAAAGGCACAAGACAAGGTGCGGGCCAACCAAGAAAATATTGCTTATGAGAAGGATGACTTCAGGATTTTAGTTCTCTCCGCAAGTGATACTACTTTAGAATTGTGGGTACTTGATTCTAATGCATCCTTTCATGCTTCCTCATGCACGGAGTTGTTCACAAATTACCAAGAAGGTAATTTTGGGAGAGTATTTTTGGGTGACAATAATGCTTGTGACATTATTGGAAAGGGTGACATTTTATTGCCATCACTTGGAGGAGGACAATGACTTTTAAAGGATGTTCGACATGTTCCAAAATTAAAGAGAAATCTGATTTCTATTTCTCAACTTCATACTCAAGGCTGCCATACATTCTTCAATCCGGATACATGGAAGATAACAAAGGGGTCTTTGACAATAGCAAAAGGAGATAAAGTTGGGAGTTTATATATTCTAGAAAGTAATGATGAAGTGGGAGCTTCCATGACATTGGTGGATAGCAACTCAGAGCTTTGGCATCAAAGGCTCGGGCACATGAGTTGGAAAGGACTCAATGTAATGCTGAAAAGAGATCAACTACCGAGGCTAAAATTTATTGAAATAGAATTCTGCGAACATTGTCTCTATGGCAAATAGAAGTGGGTCAGCTTCTTGAAGATCGGTAGTGAGAAAAAGGGCTCACCTTTGGAGCTTGTTCACACAGATGTCTTTGGACCCACTGAGGTAAATTCCTTTGGCAGGACTAATTATTTTGTTACTTTTCTAGATAATTGTACAAGGAAAGTTTGGATTTATATGCTCTCTAGGAAATCTGAAGTTTTCTCTAAATTTAAAGTTTTTAAAGCCCTTGTTGAGAATCAAAGTGGACACAAGATTAAGTGTCTAAAAAGTGATAATGGAGGAAAATTTTGCTCCTCAGAATTCAATTATTTTTGTGCGGAAAATGGTATCTGTCAAATCAAGGTTGTTCCATTTACTCCACAAGAAAATGGAGCATCAAAAAGGCTAAACAGAACTATTCTTGAGAGAGCTCGATGTATGCTCTCTAATGCCAGATTGAGTAAGGAATTCTGGGCTGAGGCATGTAATACAGCGGTGTATCTCATTAATCAAAATCCTTCATCACGACTGGATTTTGGCATTCTGGAGGAGGAATGGTTTGGAAAAAGAATCTCATATTCTCACATCCGGGTGTTTGGGTGTGAAGCTTTTGTTCATGTGCCGAAAGAAATGAGAACCAAGATGGATTTCAAATCACAAAGGGGCATCTTCATGGGCTATGGTGAAGATCAGTATGGGTTTCATATTTGGGATCCTTTGGAGTGGAAAATCATCCAAAGTAGAGATGTGGTCTTCAATGAGAAGACATTTCCAAGTCTGCAACCACAATCAACATTGGAAGAGGAATACGTGTCTAAAATTTTTTTCACAAACAATGTCTCAAAGACACCAAATAGTGACAGAGTAGCAGGTGCTGGAGGACTTACTTCCTCTTCCTGCATAGAAGAATTTGTAGGAGAAGCTGTAGGAGTTACTTCCTCTGCCAGCGCAAAAGAAGCTGCAGGAGAAGCTATAGGAGTTACTTCCTCTACCCGCACAGAAGAAGCTGTAGGAGAAGCTATAAAAGAAGCTGCAGAAGAAGCTATAGGAGTTTCTTCCTCTGCCCGTGCAGAAGAAGCTACAGGAGTTTCTTCCTCTACCCACGTAGAAGAAGCTACAATAATTACTTTCTCTGCCCGCACAAAAGAAGCTGCAGGAGTTACTATTGCCAACAATTTTGAGCACATTGCAGAATTGGGAGAAAATTGGCAGCATGGGTATGAGGAAAATAGTAATCCTCATAAATCATAAATTGATCTGGGACTCAGAAGATCATCTTGATAGAGAAAACCTCTAGCAAAGTTCTCTAATTATGATTTATTGGTTACAGAGGAATCAGAACCATCTTTACTTGTGTCCAATCAATCATAGCCTACAAATTACAAGGCTGCTTGCAGAGCTTTGCATTCACAGAAATGACAAGATGCCATGAGAGAGGAAATGGATTCATTAGCAATGAATCAGACTTGGGACTTGGTGGCTTTACCACCAAATAGATAGGCTCTCAAGAATAAATGGGGTTATAAATTAAAGGAAGAAGATGGCGGCAAGGTTTGTTATCGGGCAAAAATAGTGGTAAAAGGGTATGGACAGCAGCAGGGCATAGAATTCAATGAGATTTTCTCCTCGGTAGTCAAGATGACTACTATTAGAGCATTTCTAGGCTTGGTTTCTGCATGGGATCTTGAGCTGGAGTAGTTGGATTTGAAGACTGCTTTCCTACATGGTGATGTAGATGAAGAACTCTATATGATGCAGCTGGAAGGCTTTGTGAAAAAGGGGAAGGAGAATCTTTATTGCAGATTGAAGAGAAGCTTGTATGGACTTAAGCAGGTCCCAAGGCAATGGTATAAGAAATTTGATCAGTTTATGATTGAGCACAAGTTCATACATTCAGAGGTTTATCCATGTGTTTATTATAAATAGTTTCCCATAGGTGAATTTATAATTCTCTTACTATATGTGGATGATATGCTAGTAGCCGAAACCAATATGAAGATTGTTCATGAATTGAAGAAGCATTTGGCAAGAAAATTTGCAATGAAAGATTTGGGGGCAACCAAGAAGATACTTGGGATGACCATTTCACGGGATAGATCCAAGAGGAAACTTTGGCTCAAAAGCAATACATTGACAAGGTATTGGACAGATTTGGCATGATGGAAGCCAAACCAGTTTGTGTCCCTATAGCATCTCATTTCTTTTTGACTGCTCAAATGTGTCCCACAACACATGAGGATACAGAATTCATGAAGGGAATCCCTTATACTTCAGCAGTTGGCAGCATTATGTATGCTATGATTTTTACTCGCTCGGATATTGCTCATGCAGTGGGAGTAGTTAGCCAGTTTATGAGTAATCCCGGCAAGCCTCATTGGGAGGCAGTTAAATGGATTCTCTGGTATCTTAAAGGAACCTCTACTCTCTCTTTATGCTTTGGGATAGATAAGCCATCATTTCAAGGATTCGTAGACTTGGATCTTGGTAGAGATTTAGACAAACGGAGATCCACCTCTAGTTATGCTTTCACATTTGTTGTGGCAGCCATCAGTTGGGGTTCTAGATTGCAACATTTGGTTGCACAATAATTTGCTAAATCCGAATACATGGCTCTCTCTGGGGGGGCAAAAGAGATGGTATGGTTACAAATTTTGTATAAGGAATTGGGCTTGCAACAATCAAATTTTACTCTTTTTTGTGATAGTAGTAGCACTATATTCATGAGCAAGCATCATACATCTCAGCGACGCTGAAAGCACATTGACTTGCATTATCATTACATTTGGCATATGGTTGAAGAAGAAAAACTACAAGTTGTCAAGATTGACACAAAAGTAAATCCAGCTGATGTGCTCACAAAGGTTGCAACACGGGAGAAGTTTGAGTTTTGCCGAGCTTCTCTCGGCATTTCCAGCATGTGATAGCAAGGTGTAGATTAGGGGAATAGCTTGTTACAGTAGTGGTTGGTCTTCAAGTGGGAGATTGTTGGGGATATGAAGCCCAACCGTCTCTACCTTCCATCAAAGAGACTCTGTCTCTTGGACTTCCTGTGATGGCCTTCAAGAGTCTCCTTTTTGGAGCTCTTTATTATATATTGTAATGGCTATAACTTGTAACACAGACTTTGAATCAATAAGATATTCTCCTGCTCAGTGTGGACGTAGGCATTATTGGCCGAACCACAATAAATCGGTGTACTCTTTTTTTGCATTCTTGTTTGCGTATTTTTGCTACTCTCTAACTTTTACAATAACATGCACAACTCTTAGTTAAATTTCTTTAGAAGGCTAGAAAGCGTTAGGAACAGGTTTCAATGAATCATAAATTTCTTCTATGCATCATTGGTGGCAGCTATGGAGCATCATTGTACCTTCTGCCATTTAAAGGTGCCAATAGTTTCCTATTTTGTTGAGTACAAATATTCGTAAGTTCATTTGAATATAAAACAGTTGTATATTTTAGCTTTATTTAATTTTTTCCCTCTTCATTCAGATTTCGTCGAGAAAATCTCTCAGATAAAGGTACAAGGAATTGCTATTACCAGCTATATATAGAAAGGAAATTTTGACAGAAATATTTTCTTACCCATTACAGAAAGCTTTGTGATTTTATTTAATGTTAGCGGCGGCCAATAGCTACCAAATTAAATAAAATCCTTTTGATTTTTTTAAAAACAATTTATCTTATTTCTCTTTCCATTTAATTTTTTGGTTTTACAAAATTAAAAGGTCTTTTTTGATTAACTAAATTTGACATTTATTCGATTTCAACATTTATATGTGATTATGATATGTAAAGGTAAATTGGACTTATATTTTGATTTGCAATAAAATTGAATTTATTTAAGTCTTGCACAAAATTGTGAAGTTGATCTTAATTTTAGGGGAGGAGTTAATTCTGTTGGAGTTATTTTGATCATGTAGTTAAATTGATTAATTTGTTTGATTTGTTTGAATTTTACATTAAATTGAATTTATTTATAAAAATGATTTATGTTATGTCAAATTATTTTAATAAATTTTACAATTTCAAATTTTGGTTTGACTTGTATTTAAATATGGTAACTTTTCTTATTTTATAAAAGATACTAAATATGTCAAATATATTGTTCTTATCATCATAACAAAAATTACTAAACCAATATTTTTTTCTAAAAAGGAAAGTTACTAAAAGAAGTTACCAATTCATAGTATTAATCAATTGATCAGATATGTTTTATGTGTAGTAAGATGAATGTAACTAGCTTCTATTTTCTTTCATGTTTTGTAGTGTTTTGCCACAATTGAAATGGTGCAGAGCACCCTAGGGTTTTTCACTCCAAGCCCTAGTAATGGTCAGAGTGATCATGGAGCAGATCATGGTTAACAGGCAACTATCTTCCTAAACCCTAACAGCTCGTAACTCCTAGCATGAGGGCGGTTAAACAAACAAACCAATGACATTATACTCATCACACAGTCACATGAGATCAGTGGTTAAGTGGAAATAGGGTGCGATGACATGATGTTAGTGTATCGCGAAGTCGGCAGATGCTCAGCGGTTAGGATGAAACAGCTCGCGATGAAGCGACAATGGTTATTTCAAAGTCGGCAGATGCTCAGCGGTTAGCAAGAAATAGTTTGCGATGACGCGACAAGGCTTATCGCACAGTCGGCAGATGATCGGCGGTTAAGTTAATAGGTGTGGCGACAATGCGACGACAGTGTATCGCCAAGTTGCAAGGTAATCGGAGGTTAAGTGAATAAGTGTTGCGACAATGAGATGACCGTGTGTCGCATGATCGCAGGACAACAAGCGGTTAAGTAAATGAGTTTTGCGGTGATGCAACAACAGTGGGTCGCAAGGTCATAGGACAACAAGTGGTTAAGTTCATAAGTGTGTGAGAGCGCAACAATAGTCTATCACGTGATCACAGGGAAATCGTCAGCTCGGTTCAAAGCATTGCAGGTGCGCGATAACAATGCATCACACAGTCGCAAGAGAATCGGCAGCTCGGTCAAAAGTGTTGCGAGAGTACGACAGCAGTGTGTCACAAGGTCACAGGGTAAGGTATACATGGTTATTAAGACTCGCGACAATGCGATGAAGCATTCAGAGTATCGAGCTGAGAAAGAGCTGTGATATCGCGACTATAAGGAAGATTGACTTGTCAACAGGGAAGTTAAAAAGTCATATACGACAAAATGAAAGAGAATTCCACGGAGGAAAATGTTGTCCACGTCGACAACCATGCAGAGGATGATATTGATGAGAGTTACAGGAGGAAGATGAAGAGCCGAGGCAGTTAGAATCCTTAGACAGACAGGTAACCTAGAAATGGTTACGAATCAAGAACAGGCTGAGATATAAAATGAAGGAAAGAACCATTCTAGAAGAGGTTGGAGAAGTTATAGACTGAGGAGGCTAGCATAGAAGATTTGAGTTTACATTGTAATTTTCTGGTTTTCAATAAAGAATAGTTCTTGTGTTTTCTGTGTGTGCTTCTATTGTGTGCAGACTTCTGTAGAGTAGGATTTTGAATTCAATCAAGTCTCATGGATGCTTTTTGACTCTTATAATCCATCCTATGGAGTGTGACCATCAAAAATCATCCCTTGTGTATTTTTATTCTATTTGTGTGTCTATGTCTGAGAAGAGGCTAGTCAGAATTGTAGACAAGTCCTACGCGAGCTAAATGGTCCGGCTAGGGAACTTGTAGGAGAGAGAGATAGTAGGAGAAGGTGCATGACTAACTCCATTCAGTCATGGAGAGGAAGATAAGGTAGAGAGTGAAGCATTTCGGTGGGTAGGAAACCTAGGAGAGAGGGAGTATAGAAATCCTTCCAGTTAGGGTCTGTGAGTAACCCTAAGAGACTCGAGTGGG
>MU224926.1:715572-735443 GCA_018584345.1 Thuja plicata
GATCAAAGTGACCTTATGTCTAAATTACAGTTACTGTCACTTTAAAACTCAATAAAATATGAAATATTGACCCAAAATAAATGAAACCAATTACATCCTCTGGATATTGAAGTTACAAATATAATTTTGAAATAATTACATCATTATCATATTTTTAAAAAAAATTATGTTGTTCAAAGTGACAGTCACTTCTTAAAATCACAGTTTTTTTACAAGAACCACTTTTCGAGGGAGAAAGAAAAATAAATTTTAATGAATTTTTTTTTTTTTTTTAAATATATTTAGAAACTAGAAAGAAAATTCTAAAATACTTTAGTTTACATTATCTTCAAATTCCTTATAGTTTTCCGGCAATAGGTGTTCAAAAATGAAGTTTTTTCTCAAAATGTTGATCTTTGTGTTAAAGTTGGCCAAAAAGTGGGACACACTATAGTGGGATCACCCAGATGTAGATTAATTTCAGTTAGGCTTGTGATGCTTTCTTACGATGTATATGATGCTTTGCTTGTAGTTGATCTTGAAGACTCAAATAAATCTGGTATCTCTTCCTCATGATAATCTGTCTGATTACAACGAGATGCCATATTCTTTCTTTCATCTAGCAGTTGTCTCGCGTTGATTCTTGCTTCTTTATAGTGTTCAAAGAACATTTGAATTTCAATATTTTTATTCTCAATATTTTTATCAAGTATGTACTTCTCCATTGTATGATCTTTTCTCTTAAGCCATTAATTTTTCCAACAAGAGACTTAGCTCTGATACCAATTGTTGGGATTAATGGGAAGTATGTACTGAGAGGGGAGGGGTGAATCAGTACCTCTAAAACTTTTGTATCCCTTTATCAATTAACCTTAGTAATCAATTGCATATCCATTCAATTTGATTTATACTATCTTTCTGTGAGTTATATCAATTCATAACATTAGCATACATGTGAACATTCATGAAAGTAAATTGACACATAACACAAGATATGATATAGTAGAAAACTTCAGTGAGGAAGTAAAAACAACGGTAGGGATGGCACCCACAAAATCTTCATTATCTGCAGATTGGAAGGGGTCGGTTAAGGCTTACAATTTGATCACTTTTGATGATCTACCCTGTTAGGAGTATCGATGGAGACCTGTTAAAGTCTACTATATTAAGATATTTAGCAACTCTGTTGAGTGTACACTCGGTTAAGAGATTTGATGCTGGATGGTTAAATTCACCTTCCTTGAAAGGATGTTTACACTTTGCTCCTCTTGTTAGAATGATATAAAATTACAACTTGACCTGGTAAATGCAATCTCCTATTGTTGATACAGATCCTATTTAGTTCAAATAAAAATATTTTCACCTTAACTGTGATTGAATAATACCTCTGATTCTCGGTATGCTCTGTTCTTGTTTCTTGCTAACCAAATTCACCTTTTGTTGTCCCTGTTCTTGAAACTCTCAATCTGATCCATAGATGTGCTTGTCTGATTCATTCATGCTCTTCTCTCTCTTCACATCATCTATTCATCCATAATCATGAATGATTGCATCATATATTTATAGATGGATTGACTTCATCGAGTTATGATAAAAATAATGTTAACTCTAAGATCAGGTTTACAACTTATACCTAGATCTCTTAGTGTATGTGTTTTAAATCAGTTAGACTAATTAAAACACTTCCATTCATGTATCTTGTCCCTAAATAAATGGATTTAACATCCAGGCAAAGAAGATGGAATATCCTTAGGAAACACTTTTCAATATCACAATTGGGTTGAGTTGATTGAGGCTCATTAGGCCAAAAGAAATTAAGGTCAATAGACTCTCAAGTCAATGAAGGATGATAGAAGAAATGATCAAAAATCATGGTTTATCCATTGTGAATAAATTTAAAACATTTATAGATCGGATAACGCACAACTTTCATGGAGGTAAGCCAAGGAAGATCAAGTTTGACTTAAAATTGATTAGAAGTTGGAACCACAGTAAAGGTAAGATCTAAAGTTTTTCCACCAACTTTAACATGAAATGAAATAGAACCATATGAAGGATAAACAAAATCATTGCATGTTTGGATCATAATATTATATTTATCATAAAATAACATTTCAATTGTCTATTAAAATATGATCTTCCATTATCACATTCACCATGCAAGTAGGGTCAATAAGGATACCATAAATTATGACCATTAACATTTGCCACAATATAAAGAAGACCATCAGGTACTTTAATTGTCTTAGTTGGGTTAAAGTTAATGCAAAGATCATGTTTAGGTTTAGGTTTATGTTGGGTTTAATCAATGAGGTTTATAACATCATTTTCTTCATCACATTTAGCATCATAGTTAATAACACGGGTGGAAGAAGAATACAAAGTTGGGGTAGATTCAACGATATTAGTCAAATGAGATGAAAAATGGTATGTATAAATTTGTAAGTTTTGGTTGGTAGGTGCTACAATTTTGTTTCCTTGATCATTGATACATTCATTAAATATAATTAGAATCAATAAGGTGTTGAATAATAGATTTCAAATGGAAACACTTTTCAATATCATGATCGGGTTGATAATGGTATTGACAAAAATATTTATGATCAAAATGTTTGGGTAAAGGTTTGGATGTGTCAATAGGATTAATCGGAGGAAGATTAAACACTTAAGCATTAATCAAATTCATCATCACATTATGAAAAGTTTCAAAAGGTTGAGTAAAATTATGAGAAGGTCAAAAAATAAATGACAAAGAAGCCACATCTTTGGGTGCTACTGCCACTTGTTCATCAACATTATAGGATGTTGATGAACAAGACTATGGATAAACTGTAGGATATTGATCAACTACATGATATTATTATAAATATGATTAGGGATCATAGACCTGACGTCATGCTTATACAGGAAACCAAGATGAAAAAGGACAAACTAGATTGCATTAACTTCTGTAAGACTATGGATCAAGTGGAAACTCGCTCAGAAGGTACTTCAGGTGGTCTGCTGACTATGTGGAACTCCTTAATTTCAAAGGCGGATATTGTCTACAAACAAGGTAATGTGCTTCTACTCAATCTCACTAATATTAAGAATAAGGATAGTTGGTTCATTATGATTATCTATGCTCCCAACTCTAAAAAAGGGTGAAGGTTGTTTTGGGATAAACTTAGAAATATTGTCTATGTTTAACCTTTCTAAATGTATTATCATGGGCGATTTCAATACCCCTTTAAAATAAGGGGAGAAATTGGGTGGGAATTCCCTTGATCTAGAAAGTAGGAAGGATCTCATGGATTTTATCAATGACCAAGGCCTCTTATATGTTGATCTTCAAGGGACAAATTTCACCTGGAATAATAGGTGAATAGGGATGGAGCGTATCCAAGTTAAACTAGACCAGGATTTGATCACAATGGATTGGTTGAACTCCATCAACAGCACCCTCTCTGCTCTTGTGTGTATCAGATCTGATCACTCCCCCCTATCTCATATCTTGGACCCTTTTGTTAAGTAAAGAAATTTCCCCTTCAGATTTGAGATGATGTGGACCACTCACCCTAATATAAATAGAAAGATCAAAGAATGGTGGGATATTGAGGTTAAAGTATTGGCTATGTTTAGAGTAGCCAAAAAACTTAGAAATGTTAAGTTAAACATCAAGATCTAGAACAAGAAGGACTTTGGGGACATTTTTGCATCCAAAGAAAAGGTCATTTTTGACCTGGGTAATATCCAAGAGGAAATTGAGAGGGATAGCTATGATGAGACCAACATGAATCAGGAAAACATTTGGCTCTCAGAGTATCACAATGTGATTGGGAAGGAGGAAATGTATTGGAGGCAGAGATCTAGATCCATATGGCTGAGGGAAGGAGACCAAAATACCCACTTCTTTCACTTGTCCACCATGAAAAACATGGTAGCTAACATAATCAATAGTATTAGAAAGGGAAACCAGATCTTGAAGGAGAATAATGATATCTCTTTAGCTACTATGGACTTCTTTAAATCCATCCTATCCAAAGACATCAACCTCCAGGACCTGGATCAAGAGACCCTCTTGAGCTTTATCCCTTCTATCATTTCTGATTTCTAGAATAAATCTCTAACCACTATCCCAAAGAGTGATGAAATTGAGAAATCTTTGGACTCTCTCCTAGGAGACAAGGCCCCGAGCCTCAACGACTTTCCTATGTTCTTCTTCCATGAGTATTGGGAAATTTTTTAATCGGATGTGATCAAAGTTGTGTAGGAATTCTTTGGGTCCAAAAATATCCTAAAAGAACTCAACGGTACTTTTCTGGTCCTAATCTCGAAGGTCATGGTGGTGGATGCTATGGATCTTCTTATGCCCATCAGCTTATGTAATTATTTCTACAATATTACCTCCAAAGTTTTGACTATCAGAATTCTTTAGGTGCTCCCCCTCATTATTTCCCTGCAACAGTCTGGCTTTGTTCTTGCCCTTCAAATCATGGATTCGATTACGGTGGTTCATGAAGTAATTCACTCTTTAGAAGCTGGTAAAAGGGAAGGCTTTCTCCTCAAGCTTGATCTGTCCAAAGCCTACGACCGAGTGGATTGGTCTTTTTCTTAAAGGATTTCAATGCATTTGGTTTTTACAACACCTTCTGCCGGATCATCCTTCAGCTCATCTCCTCACAGTATTTCTCTATCTTGGTTAATGGATCTCCTTCAGCTTTTTTCAAAGCTTCTCAAGGTCTGAGACAATGGGATCCCCTATCACCTATCCTTTTTATCATCTTGGTTGAATGCCTTGGATGGTCATTTTATTCCCATAGACTTTTGAGGAGGATGAAAGGCATTAGGCCTTCCTCTAATTTGACCACCTTCTCTCATCAATAATTCATTGATGACACTATCCTGGGTGGAGAAGCCTTGTTTTCTAAGGTAAGAATTGTTAAACATTTACTAGACTCCTATACTAGGGCCACTGGCCAATCTATCAACTAGTGTAAGAGCTCCCTATTTTTCATCAACATGCCAAAGGTCAGACAAAGAAGAATGGTAGAGATTTTAGGTTGCAGTATTGGTTCTCTCCCTTCCACCTACTTGGGCCTTCCTTTGGGATAAAACCCCTAGATGCTTTCTGGAACAAGCTCATAGACAGATTTAACAGAAAATTGGTAGACTCGAAGGGAATTCTTCTTAGTCAAGTGGGAAAGATTCAGCTGGTCAAGTCCACCCTTCAAAACCTCCCTACTTTTTCTCTTAGCCTCTTCTCTATTTCGGCTAAAGTAGCTGAAGCATTGGAAAAAATCCAAAGGAGATTTATTTGGTTTGAGGATAATGAGCATAGATGTCTTCCTTTGATTTCTTGGGATAAATTTTGTTTACCCAAAGAGGTAGGGGGGTTGGGGATTAGGAGGATTAGGCATTTCAACAAGGTGCTTCTCGCCAAGAAGATTTGGAGGATTTTTCATGGTAAAGGGGAATTGAGGGATTTCATTGAGGATAAATATCTCTCAAGTGCTTCTTTGATTTATTTTTTTGAAAATAATGATACCCCAAAAGGCTCTTGTATTTGGAATAGCATCCTCAATGCCAAAGACTTAGCTAAGTCAAAAGTGAAGTGGAAAATTGGAAACGAGCACAATATCAGTTTTTGGCACGACAATTGGATTTTTTCAAGGCCCCTGGAAGATATGGATTATTGCAATTATTGGAAGGAGGAATGTATAATATATTTTGGGGATAGAGTGCGTAACTACAAATTGGGCAACTCATGGGTGGATCTATCCTCTGTTTCCCAGGAGCTGTCTTCATTACTCACTACCCTCAATGCGACCTCCCTCTCTTAGAATCAGGATGCTTTGATTTTCAAAGCATCCCTAAGTGGTTATTTCACTATTGCTTCGGCCTACTCTATTCAGATGCATCTAGAGGTTTCCCCTCCTTGGGTGCAAGCCTGGATTCCGGGCCTTATCCCTAAAATCAATGTTTTTTACTTGTTTTTTCTTCAAAACCACATCCTAACTATTGATAACCTCATCAAGCGGGGTATTCCCATCCCTAATAGGTGTGTTTTGTGTTAGATCAAAGTTGAGCTGGTGGACCACATCTTTATTCACAGCTCTTATGTGCAAGCGGTATGGCATTTCTTCCTATCTCATTTAGGGTTGTAGTGGTGCTTCATGTCCACTATTATGGATCTCTTCACCCAAGGGACCGTGCCCTTCAAAAATATTTTTTTTCACAAATTATGGTCTTGGGTGTTTCTTCACCTCTGTTACAGCATTTGGAAGGAACGTAATAACTGCATCTTCAATGATTGTAGTGTTACTCCCAAAATTCTTTTTGAAAAAATTCACCATGCTCTCTTGGAAAACTTTGTTATTTGCGGGAATCCGAACCCTTTTGTAGGTGTAGTTGATGCTGCTAATCCCTATATTACCATTGATAAAATAAATCTCTATACCTGGCTTCATCCCCAGATGGTTGGGCTAAAGACAACTTTGATGGCATGGCCAAGGGAAATTCTGGGAAGGCGAAAAGTGGTGGCATTATTCATAATAGCTATGGCCAAGGGGCATTGTTGTTGTTATTCTTCCTTTCAGCACAAAAAAAATGATTATGCAGAAGCAAGTGCTGCTCTTCATGTGATCAAATTGGCTCATGACTTGGGAATTAGAAATTTATGGTTAGAAGGGGATTCCCAAAACATTATCAACTGTCTCAATTTGAATCACTGACCATCATAGACCATTGTTAACATGATTGAGGAAACTCACTCACTTTTTAATTCCTTTGATAAGGTCCATTTATCCCACGTGTTTAGAGAAGGTAACCAAGCAGCTAACTGGTTTGCCAATTGGGTAGTCAGAAATGAAAAAGAAAACACACTAGCTTTACAGTGGTGACCTCCCACATGAAGTGTTGGATTTAGTTTCTTATGACCGAATCCATGGAAAGGAGGGCTTCATAAATATCAATTATAATTGTTATCACTTTGAATGCAAATGGATTTTCCATTATTGGAAAGTATAGGACAAGCTAGAATGGTAATCACATCATATCACACCCGCACACTTACAAAGTACTCAAACACTACATCAAAACTTGCCGCTCAAGAGAAAAAAATAGAACCATCTGGAACACTTTAGAGATTTCTGGTTTGAGCCTCTATGTTGGTTCCTATTCTGTGTTTCTTATGATGGGTGGGGAAAGGTATAGGAGGGAACCTGCTAAAGATTTGGAAAAATGGAGATAGCGCACCAAAATCGAGAAGTATCTTCAAAGTGGCGGTATTTCCACCTTCATTGAGAGGCTTCACAGTGGGAATCCAACTGTGACGAATATGTTTGGCAAAAAATGGGATGAGGGAAGAATAGAGATAAATGGAAAAATGTTTACAGTGACCGGGGAGGTTATCTTGGAAGTTACAGGGATTCCTATTATTGGAAAGAAATTCTATAGAGATAGGAAAATTTTAGACTCAACTGTAAGCGAGTTTGTCAGAAATGATGAGGAAACGAAAGGGCTTACCAAGGTCGGCACCCACTACCTTTCAGAAGGGCTAAAGAGACTATGGTGGTTCATATTATGATCCATCATTTACTACATAATGTTGGATACTAGGTTTGACAGAATCTGCACCTATCACTTTATCCTATTGAACCATTTTCACCATGATATGAAGGTGTCTATTCCTTTTATCCATATGCTTCAATTAATGACAATATAAATGGTTATAGAGAGAAGGTTATATCTAATCCTACCCTGCATGAGGGCCTTGTGTTATTAATCTATGAATACTTCAAGGCACAAACCCTAGGAAAGGAGGTGGTTAAGAAAGACAAGGTAGAGGTCTCTGGTTCAGATTACATCCCCTTGGAGGTGGGAGATAGTGAGGGTCTACATTCTGACAATGAAGATCAGTATGAAATAAAAAATAAAACTCTAGGTTCATCCTCTAAAACATGAAGAGTGAGTTTGAAAATCACCAAAAAAGAGAAATTGGTTACCCCCAAAAAATATAGCACCATGATTATCTCTTATGAGGAGTACATAGAAGAGGATATGGATACAAAGGATGAGGAGGGAATTTCCGGTAAAAAAGGAACATAGAGGAAAAATTCTACCATGGGTAAAAACAACAAGGATAGGAAGAGGGATTTGAGAAAGGACTGAAAAGCCCCTATAGACGACACCCATAGTGTTTCCCCTATTTTGGGTCACAATCTGAACAGGAATCTCTAGGAGGACTACCAAGACACTAATCATACTCCCCACTCCCCTCAACTATCTCAACCTCATGATATGGAGAAGGATGACAGGCACGATAATGAATTTTGTTGCTACATGGCTAAACAAGGGAAGATTATTGGGTGGCGTGATTTCTATGTGAAAATGAAAAAGATGGGGTTCACAAGAGAAATCATAAACCCTAAGGTTATTGAGAGGGAGGGAGGCCAAATCAAGTGGTATGAGCTCATCGACACTTCTTTAGTGGTGCTAAGTGATAATGCTGGTGCTAAGTGATAATGCCAGGGAGTTCAAAATGGACCTTCTTAATAACTTCCGTAACAACATGGTTGACAATTACAAAACCATCAAATGGTTATTCTATGAGGTGGAGAACCTCAAAAAAAGGGCTAATAGCAAAGAGAAGGATAATAAGGAGAAGACTATGGAGGATCTGAAGATAAATAACAGAGTGAAAATGTTGGAGGAGAACATGACTAGGGTAGAATCTACCCTTAAGATTATTACAGAGCAGAGCTATAATATCCTTAAGGCCTCTAAAGAGAACACTAACACTATCATTGAGAAGTTGGAGGCTAAATTAGATGGGTTGGAAGTGGACAATATGGAGGTGGAGACTGATCAGAATACTAAATAGGGTCCTGGTCAGCGCACCATAGCCAGAACCAAGAAGATTAAGGACAAGGACATGGTGCTATATTTTCAAAAGATTAATGAGTTAGTGGCCAACATGGAAATGTTCAAAGCCAAGGCAGCTACTCTGATGGTGGATTTGTCATGAGGGTCCCTGATTTTTTCTGCTAACCCTATTTTTTCTACATTCGTAGAAGCTTTTTATTTTTGCTCTGGCCTTTTCCTAGCCTGCTCTATTTTTTCTATTTTGCTTCATTTTAAATGTGCTTCATGATACTTCTTTCATGTTTTAGGTTTCAGAAACCCTTTAAAACCTATTTTACTTAATAAAAAACATTATAGGATTAATTATTGATCTTAATGAAGGTCTTTAGTTTTTTAAGTTTGTTAAAATTTTAGATGCAACGCCACTTTTATCAACTAAAGCCATTGGAGTAGAGATTTTAAACTAACTCACTTTCAAATATAAGAATTAGGAAGCATTTCACATAATCATGTAAAAGAAGACAATTTAGAAACTAGAATCTTATCTCTAATGTCTTTTTATAAATTAGAAATGAAAATGCATTGGACATCAATATCATGCTCACAATAAGAAATCTCAGCACACAAATGCTTAAAATACCAATAAAATTAGTCACTATTTCTCTAACCAATCAAAGAAATGTTAGGACTAATGTTGTTTAGAAATTAATGAAGAGATTTTGAAATGAATCAATAGAATAAGCATGCAAAGAAAAATACCATTTCAAGGATTTGTCTCAAAAGGTTCTAGTAAATAGTTTTTCCATGCACCTATGATCATGGGAGAAATCACTACACAATGTTGGAATAGTTTTGAAATGAGTTAAAGGATCACCTTTAGCATTATAAGTCTCAAGATGGGAATCTCCATGTATTGCATGATAATAGCATGAATGATATCCAAATAAAAAGGATTGAGAATATTACAAGAAGGAATGTTGAACTTGGATTGAGTCATTGAAGTAATTTGTTTTTGTGAAGAAGACAGAGCTTCAGCCAAGATATTAATGGTAGAATCAATATAAAGAATGGTAGGAGGAGATATATTTGAAATATTTGGAGTATTTTAAGAAATGAAAGAAATGGTTGAATATGAAAAGGGAAGACTATTATAGGTGGGAATGGATGAAGGCAATGAAATAGATGGCAGACTTGAAGGAATAGAGGGAGAAATATTATTAGGGATGCTAACATGAGTAGGATTGAGTTTTTGAATGGATTTTTTTATGATAGGTTGAGCATAAGTGGAGACATTGTTTATTCAAGTATAAATAGGCATAGAGGTCTCAACACTAGTCATGTATGGAATGAAGCCTATCTCTTGAGAACAATCTGTAATAGTCTTAAGATTGATATCAATGAGATGTGAGATACTATGGAAGATGTTAACACCATGTTCATCATTATGAATAAGATATGGTACTATTAATGATTATCTACTATTTGAAATTTATAGTTGTTTTTAATTAGTCTGCCAATCAGGACTTCTTTTCACATCGCCACTTTTTGACATACCATGATCCTGAATATACCCATTTGGGAAGCACATTAACATGTTCTAGCATTATTTTTATAGTATCAATCACAGACATTATTATTGTGGTTAGTTTTTTTAGAAATTGGGTTTCATTCAGGATCAATAACATCGGGTCCTTTTCTTCTTTAGAGGAAAGAATTGAAGGAGCAATATTAAGTTGAGAGATAACATTGGAAAATTTCTTATAAGATATAGGAGGTATATGAGTTGTAGGAAGAATTCAACATCCAGGGAAAGAAGATGGAATATCCTTAGGTTTTCTAGATTCAAAATATTTTTGATCTTGTAAGACTGATATGATGAAAATAGGTTATCACAATTGGGTTGAGTTGGTTGAGGCACATAAGGGAAAAATAAATTAAGGTCAATAGACTCTCAAGGCAATGAAGGATGATAGAAGAAATGATTAACAATCATGATTTATCCATTGTAAATAAATTCCAAACATTTATAGATCGGATAACGCACAACTTTCATGGAGATAAGACAAGGAAGATCAAGTTTGAACTTAAATTAATCAGAATTTGGAACCACAGTAAAGGTAACATCTAAAGTTTTTCCACCAAATTTAACAGGAAATGAAACAGAACCATATGAAGGATAAAGGAAATCATTGTAAGTTTGGATCATAATATTATATTTATCATAAAAATCACATTGCAATTGTCTATTAAAATATGATCTTCCATTATCACATTCACCATGAAAGTAGGGTCAATAAGGATGCCACAAATTATGACCATTAACATTTTCCAAAATATAAAAAAGACCAATAGGTACTTTAACTGTCTTAGTTGGGTCAAAGGCAATGCAAAGATCATGTTTAGGTTTAGGTTTACATTGGGTTTAATCAATGAGGTTTATAACATTATTTTCTTCATTACATTTAGCATCATAGTTGATAACATGAGTTGAAGAAGAAGACAAAGGTGGGGTAGATTCAACGATATTAGTCAAATGAGATGAAAATGGTAGGTATAAATTTGTAAGTTTTGGTTGGTAGGTGCTACAATTTTTTTTCCTTGATCATTGATACATTCATTAAATATAATTACAATCAATAAGGTATAGAATAATAGATTTCAAATGGAAACACTTTTTAGTATCATGATCGGGTTGATAATGGCATTGACAAAAATATTTCTGATCAAAGTGTTTGGGTAAAGGTTCAGATGTGTCAATAGGATTAATAGGAGGAAGATTTAACACTTTAGCATTAATAAACTTCAACATCACATTATTCAAAGGTTCAAAAAGTTGAGTAAATTTATGAGAAGGTCAAAACATAGTGACAAAGAAGCCACATCTTTGGGCGCTACTGCCACTTGTTCCTCAACATTATAGGATGAATTGTTGATCTTAATGAAGTTCTTTAGTTTTTTAAGTTTGTTAAAATTTTAGATGCAACGCAACTTTTATCAACTGAAGCCATTGGGGTACCACTCTTAAACTAACTCACTTGAATATAATAATTATGAAGCAATTCACATAATCAAGTAAAAGAAGACAATTCAGAAAGTAGAATCTTATCTTTAATGTCTTTTTATAAATTGGAAATGAAAATGCATTGTACATCAATATTAGGCTCACAATAAGAAATCTGAGCACACCAATGCTTAAAATACAAGTAAAATCAGTCACTTTTTCTCTAACCAATCAAAGAAATTTTAGGACTAATGTTGTTTTAAAATTAATGAAGATATTTTGAAACGAATCAATAGAATAAGCACGCAAAGAAAAATACCATTGCAAGGATTTGTCTCAAAAGATTCTAGTAAATAGTTTTTCCATGAACCTATGATCATGAGAGAAATCACTACATAGTGTTTGAATAGTTTTGAAATGAGTCAAAGGATCACCTTTACCATTATAAGTCTCAAGATGGGGAGTCTCCATGTATTGCACGATAATAGCATGAATGATATCCAAATACAAAGGATTGATAATATTACAAGAAGGAATTTTGAACTTGGATTGAGTCATTGAAGTAATTTGTTTTTGCAAAGAAGACATAGTTTGAGCCAAGCTATTAATGGTAGAATTGATAGAAAGAATGGTAGGAAGAGATATGTTTGAAATATTTGGAGTATTTTAAGAAATGAAAGAAAAGGTTGAATATGAAAAGGGAACACTATTATAGGTGGGAATGGATGAAGGCAATGAAATAGATGGTAGACTTGAAGGAATAGAAGGAGAAATGGTATTAGGGATGCTAACATGAGTAGGATTGAGTTTTTGAATGGATTTTTTTATGATGGGTGGAGCATAAGTGGAGACATTGTTTATTCAAGTATAAATAGTTATAGAGGTCTCAACACTAATCGCGTATGGAATGAAGCCTATCTCTTGAGAACAATCTGTAATAGTCTTAAGATTGATATCAATGAGATGCGAGATACTATGGAAGATGTTAAAACCATGTTCATCATTATGAATAAGATATGGTAAGCCTTATACAATAGAAACAACCTCATGATTATAATGTTCTTGTCCTAACCATTGTTCAAATTTCTAAAATTAATTGTATAGTTTTTGGATTTCCATAGGAGGAACTATTAAATCCTCGTCTTCATCATGAGAAGAATGGGAAGAATTATTCTCTATGAAAGGATTGATGTCACTACTATGCATGTTGGTCTCATCAAGATTCCTAGGAAAGAGAGAAGGCCTGGGATCAAAGGAACCTATAAATCAAGGGCTTCTCCTAACTGAAATGCTAGAACTAGCACTCAAAGTGATAATACTCATGCATGAGGGAATGAGAGAAAAGATATAGATCTAATGCAATTGTAAGATTTGAAAGAAATATGCAATCCAAGAAAAGAAGATATTTTATGAAAGATATATCTAAGTATCAAATTCAAAATTTTAAAGCGTGCATATGTAGATCTAGATCTAAATGAGAAGCACATAATGGGAATCTAACGAGATAATCAGAACTAGAATATACAATAGGTAAACCTATAAGAACATAAAATGAATCTAACATTAAAATAAGAATTAAAATGTAATGAGTTGGGCTCACCAAAATGTACAATATGAAAAGTAGGGCGAGAAATGAAATATATAATATACTAAGTGAATTACTTCACATTTTCATGAATTCCACACTAGAGAGAAATATTGTCTCCAATAGGATTGAGAGATGACTCAAGCACTAATTAGAAATAAGGTCTATCCTTAACTAAATAATGTATTTTAAATGAAATGGAAACAATTATGTAATGGAAATAATTATGAAATATTTCCAATGTCAAAACAAAGACAATCTATCATAAATTGCAGGGAATAAGTATGATTCATGAAATTGCATGTAATCATCAGAAATTGTAGGGATAAAGTATGATTTCTGAAACTTTAGAAAATGCAGATAGGAAGTGTGATTTCTAAAACTTTAGAAATTGTAGGGAAGAAGTGTGATTTTTTAATCTTCAGAAAATGAAGACAGGAATTGTGATTTCTAAAACTTTGTAAATCGCAGGGAAAAAGTACAATTTCTGAAACACTATGTATCAATCAAAAATCACAGGGAAGAATTGCGATCTCCAAAACCCTATCTATCCATCCAAAAGTGGAGAGAGATAGTGTGATTCCTGAAAGATAGTGTATCCATCAGAAATCACATGAAGGTGGTGCAATTTTTGAAAGATGATATCTTGCTTCTACAAAAATTTCCTAGACAAAATGATTATTTTTATTATACTCAACTTTGTTTATATGGACATATATATGTTGCTTCAGATTATATATGTACCAAAAAAAATTTAGTTGCATGTCTGATCATGGTTTCTGATTATTTCATGGCATTTGAATATATATTTTGTCTCTTCTTGAAAATAATTTTGCACCCATCCTCTATTGATATCCTTTTCCTTTCACAGTGGTATCCTTTTCAAGTTCACTCTCTTCTTCTTCACTAGACATATCTTCTCCATGTCCTATTGATAGACCCAAAGGTGCATCCTCTACTTCTTCATCACTCTCAATTCCAACCATCTTCTTCATATTTTTGACAATCTTCTTCTTTTTCCTCTCCATAGTGTCGACCTTCAAATCTATAGAGATTTTGGACTTTGCTTCTTCATACTTTCCAAAATGTTTTGCTGCACTATCAATTTCCTCTGCCAATAGAGCTATTATAGCTATAGATGTCTCATCAATATTTACTTCATAAGGTAATGACCTTAGCTATGATACCCTCGGCACTACTTCCTGCACATAGGTGAAATCTATGTCTACTAGGAAACAAATACCCTCATAATGTTTCTCAACAAGTTATCTGGGAATTCTACTCCTCAATATCCTCTTTTTCTTGAATTTGACAAAATATGTTCCCATTACATTGTCAAAATTATCACCTAACTGCTGAATAAATGCATTAATTTTCTGTGTGATAGGTCTATCTGTTTTCCACACTATGTTTCCAAAAGTAGGAAATGTATTATGTATGTAGAAAAATATACAAATGAGTAGAGATCTGAACTTACACATTGAATTCTTTTCCTTTCTGATTGAAGCAAGGTTCTCAGCCAATTACATCAGTTGAAGCTCGGCAAGGTCATAAGTATGATCCTTTTTCACAATATTCCAAGCCTGGTCGACTGCAATAAATGTGACACTATCTAGTCAGCTCGACTGATAAAAATTATGAGCAATAACCCTAACCACAAAATCAAGCTCCAAATATGTAATAGTAGAGATCGTCATCCCTCTTTTGTTCCAAACGACTCTAGTGAATTCTTCTATGTTTTTCTTACTCTGACATCTCATTGTCCTCTTTCCATTAAGAATTGGATAACCAGTTACACGATGAATGATTTCCTTTGTAATCTTGACCGGTCCATTTTCCAGCCATATGTTCATGTCATGTACACAAATTAGAACAATATTGATCCATTCCATTTTGAAATCCCTCAAAAAGTCTAGGGCATGAGTTAACCCTCTCTCAAGTAAATGTTTGTGTTCATCTTTTAGGGCTCCATCTTTGCACAATTTGATGAAATATTCTCTTAGCTCGTGATCGCCAACTTCACTTATCTTGCACATATAACATGACCTAATCTCATGAGTCATGAGTATCTTAGGTGGAATCGATGATAGGGCTCTAGTTAGATCACCCTGGATGGCGCTCTCAGGAACTGCTTGGAAATTATGAGGCGCACAGGTGTTGCTCCTTACCAATTGAACATTTAGAAACTCCTTCTCCATACTCTTCACTATTGTGGAAGAACTAGTGGCCATGATTCTAAATGAAATAGGGTTTCAAAAGATGATGAACAAAATACCTCGGCAGATGTCAAAATTCACACTTTTACTCAGGGTAGCGGATGGCACACTGTAGAAGTCTTCAAAAGATCTTTGAATAAATCAAGTTCGCAAATTGCTCCAACACTCTGTGAAATCCTCAATCACAAGGTAATAATAAGTAATGAATGCCTCATTCCTTTATAGGATCCAAAGGTCAAATGTTAGGTTTGCAATAAATGTTTTGACCATTGAGTGAGTACTAAATAGTTATCCTCGGCCGACTCACAAAACTTGTCTATCCCTTGATCACAACCCATACCAGCTCGACATACACTAGAGAACTCGGTCTCAGTGTACAATAATACTGTTACTCGGCACCTATAGTGCATATTGAATTTGCTAGGTACATGTTTCAAAATTATATCTTGATGCATCTCAACATATACAGATATGGACTTTTGCACTTTATATGTGAGGAACTGATAAAAGATATGAGATATAAACACAGTTCCTTACATACCTTTCTTGCTTAATTAGTGATGGTATGATCACGTGATCCATTAGATTGGGTGACCTTGGCTTATGTAGCTTCACTATTGCTCAGTTCTATTTTTCTTACCCACGTTTGATTCATCTATGCTCTAATTTCCTAAACAGTAGGAGTAGGTACCCTTGTATTGCAATTCTTTCTAGTGTGACCAATTTTCAGACAATTATAGCAAACTAGGCTTCCATTCATCCAACTCTTTGATTTTCCTCTGAAATGTGTCTTTATGCAATTTTCTGGAACATGCCTATACTCACCATAGTAGTGACAACTATGCCATGTGTTTTATTCTCAATTGTAAGTGTTACCTTTCCTTGGTGCTTTTTCTTGTGTCTTTGATGTCCATTGTTGTTTAGCATTAGATTTGCAATCTTGTGCTTTATGTCCAAATTTTTGACAATTGTAACAATACCCATTGAATCTAGGGGTGGGAGGTGCATTATTTACCTTTGCCCAACATTAATGTGCTTGATGTCCAAACTTCTTATAGTTAAAGCAATAACCATTGAACTTAGGTTTAGGATTCCAGACTTGCCATTCTTGTTTCGGCAGATGTTTGCAGTGTGTCCTGGTTTTCCACAGTGATGGCATACAGGCTTGTTGTTCTTTGACTTTGCATTCCTATTTTCACCAATCTTAGATGATTCTCCTTTTTTATAATATGTCTATTTTTCGATATGACCTAATCCAAAGGAATCTCTAGATTTCCTCGACGCTTTCATTAGATTTTCAAAATGAGTCAAAGCTTCATTAGGTTTGTTCATTCTTACATTTAGTTCTTTCTCAGATCTCAATTCATCTTTCAATTGACTATTCTCATATCTTAGATTCACAATTTCCATATCTTTCCTACTGATCTCCTGATTTGTAAGTAGCAGTTGATTCACCATGTCAACCTAATTATTTTTTATCATTTGTACTTCATGTGTCCTCTCATCAAGTCTGATAGTCATCATTCTTTTTTTTTCTTCATCCATATCTTTGTCATCTTCAACTTTCTTATTTTGTTCCACTACTTCACATAGTTTTACTATTTGCATTTCTTGTTCTCTTTTCACATTTTTGACTTCTTCACACAATGTATTATTCCATTCCAGTATATCTAAAATTGCTACATTTCTCTCAGTAGAGTTTCCATTCTAAAATAGGCTTGCAGTGTCTTCTTCCTGATAATGAGTATCATTCATTTGTTTGGCCAAATATTTCCTAAATATCAAGGAATTTCTCAATTCCTAGCTTGCTATCTCAAGCTGATGTAATGCTAGCTGAATTTCAATTTTTTTTATCCTTAATGAGTTTACTCAATTTGTAAATCTCCATCTCAAGATCTACGATTCTCAAGCTGATTAAAACCTTTTTTAGGAGAACTGAGCTCTAATACCAATGGTTGGAAATACAATATAGGAAAGAAAGATGCTGAGAGGGGGGTGAATCAGATCTTCAACCTTTATCTCTTAAAACAAACTGATCCACAATCATACATAAATGTAATTGATCTATCATCTACTAGAATTCATGACAATAAATAAATAACACAAGACACAAAATTTTGGTAACCCAGAAACCCAATAAGGTAAAACTAGGGTGAGGATGACACCCACAAAATATTCACTACTGCAACAATAAAGTGTGCCTATTAGGGCTACAAAATTTGATCACAATATATAATCTACCTGGTAAAAGGTTCGCACAGTTAAGTGCTACATATCATTACAATCTACCTTGTAAAAGGATTTAAACTTACAACAAAGTAAGCACTCGGTGAAGAGATTTAGAAAGGTCTGTTCAAACCACTCCATTAAGAGATTTCACCTAATACACTTGTTAGAATGTTTCAAGATCTAATCCTTTGATATGGACTCTGATGCTGATAACGGATCTCCTCTTTTCAATACCTTCTTTGATCTAATAATCTGATATATCTTTACTCTACTGCTCACTGAAATTTCACTCTGCTAGATCTACGCTTCCTCTATCAAAACAACCCTTCACACATCTCTCATGTACGCATATGCCTTCTCTTAGTAGTACCTTAATTAGGGTAAGTAGAAATCTTCATATACTTTACGGATCTGGCAATTAGATCTAGATCAACGATCAGGATCAAATTCTTATGCCACTTACGCAATCCAATTTTCTGATTGGCTCCATGCCACGTAATGAGATCAAATAATTAAATATGAAATTATCCCAAAGACAATATCAAATGCTTAGATAAGTCAACCCAAAATAGTTTACCTCAAAATTGGTGTCAATTCAAACATACATAACAAAACTATCTTACTCGGCACAGAAAGACTCTATCGCTCGGCATGAACTGAACTTGGCAACCGTGTGACTCAGAAACTATTATTTTCTTGGCAACGATCATAGCTCGATCGCAGTGATGACCGGTTAAAATTGCATAGATAAATGACTAAGTGTGGAACACTAATGATCAACAAAACTTAAAGATCAACAATATGCATGTTGGTCTCATCAAGATTCCTAGGAAAGAGAGAAGGCCTGAGATCAAAAGAACCTATAAATCAGGGGCTCCTCCTAACTAGAATGCTAGAACTAGGACTCAAAGTGATAATACTCATGCATGAGGGAATAAGAGAAAATATATAGATCTAATGCAATTGTAATATTTGAAAGAAATATGCAATCCAAGAAAAGAAGATGTTTTATGAATGATACATCTAAGTATCAAATTCAAAATTTTGAAGCATGCATAAGTAGATCTAGATCTAAATAAGAACCACGTAAAGGGAATGTAACGAGATAATTAGAACCAGGATATATAATAGGTAAACCTATAAGAATATAAAATGAATCTAACATAAAAATAAGAATTAAAATGTAATGAGTTGGGCTCATCAAAATGTACAATATGAAAAGTGGGGTGAGAAATGAAACATATAATATACTAAGTGAATTACTTCATATTTTCATGAATTACACATTAGAGAGAAATATTGTCTCCAATAGGATCGAGAGATGACTCAAGAACTAATTAGAAATAAGGTTTGTCCTTCACTAAATAATGAATTTTAAATGAAATGGAAACAATTATGTGATGGAAACAATTATGAAATGTATTCCAAAGTCAAAACAAAGACAATCCATCAGAAATTGTAGGGAATAAGTATGATTCGTGAAATTGCATGTAATCATCAGAAATTGTAGGGACAAAGTATGATTTATGAAACTTTAGAAAATGCAGATAGGAAGTGTGATTTTTGAAACTTTAGAAATCGTAGGGAAGAAGTGTGATTTTTGAATCTTCAGAAAATGCAGACAGGAGTTGTGATTTCCAAAACTTTGGAAATCGTAGGGGAAAAGTGCAATTTCTAAAACACTATGTTTTAATCAGAAATCACAGGGAAGAAGTGCGATCTCCAAAACCCTATGTATCCATCCAAAAATGGAGAGAGATAGTGTGATTCCCAAAAGATAGTGTATCCATCATTAATCACTTGAAGGTGGTGCAATTTTTGAAAGATGATATCTTCCTCCAACAAAAATTTCCTGGACAAAATGATTATTTTTATTATACTCAACATTTTTTATATGTACATATATATGCTTCTTCAAATTATATATGTAGCAAAAAAATTTAGTTGCATGTTTGATCATGGTATTCTGATTATTTCATGGCATTTGAATATATATATATATATATATATATATATA
>MU224926.1:740269-751290 GCA_018584345.1 Thuja plicata
AGAATGTGGATTTACAAATCCATCTTCCAGGGCAACCAAACAGTCCCAAAAAATGAAAACCAGGGTTTGCATAACCAGGCTATGGATAACCATGATTTGTTTCATTTTCCAATTCCCCAACCAAACGGACCCTTAATATCTTCTTTGTCATATTTTAGTCTTCTTTAGTTATTATTATTGAAAACGCTCACCTATTTATCAAGGACGATTCTAGTAGCTGAGTGACAATAGTTGGTTTTTGCAATCCATCACAGGCACAATACTAATTATATAACCTATTCAAATTCCTAATTCTATACTAGTTCTATATCCTAATTCTAAATCGATTACTAATTCTATATCATAATTCTATACTAACTCTATAAACCAACTATATATCTATACTAATTCTATACCGCATTCGAATATTAGAAAGATAATGATTAATGAAAGTCATAAATAGCATGTTAGAAACTCCCTCTCTTTCTGCACTACGGCAAAAGTTTGAATTTTATCCAAATAACATTCTATTTTTTAGAAATTATAGTGAAACTCAAGTGAATCCGTGCTCGCCCATGCTCAAAATTAGTATTAATCAAATAAAACCTCGCTCACTCCTAACATAGAAATTTTAAAGTATTCCTCAGCAGTTTTAGTAATGGAGTTGCCAATGGGAGGAAGAATCCAAACCGTTGTAGTTGTGGAAAATACAATTTCTATATCCAGAAAGAAATTTATCCCATTTCGGTCTCTAAGCATAAGAAAGAGATAAATTCGAAGAGGAAATAAGATTCTATTGGCTAGAGCAGCGACCCACGGATCACAGTAACCCAATTCTCCCCCTCCTCATTTACTATAAATTGAGAAACAATCACCATCCAAATCTGTCTGAAATAAACGCAGAAGCACATTTCGAGATTGGAAGTAGGAGAAAGTAGCCGTGGGAGAATGGAAGTGGGGGAATGTAGCCGAGGAAGAAGACAGAGAAGACAGAGAAGGGAAAACAAGAGTGTCAGGGCGGGTGTCTTATTTCCTGTCGGTAGAATTCGAAGGTATTTGAAGAAAGGCAGATATGCAAAGCAGGTGCGGTGGCCAGCTGCCGTCTTTATGGCCGCCGTCATAGAGTACGTCGTCGGAGAGGTATTTTCAGGGCTTTTTTCGTTCCTTCGCATCCTAACATTTTCTATGTTCTTTTAGAGCTGAGATATTTTCAGAGTCTTTCTCCATTTCAATGTTCTTTTACAGCTGGGTTATTTTCAGGGCCTTTCTCCTTTTTCTAAGTTCTTTTAGAGTTGAGATATGGTTTGTTTTTGGAACATTGCAGGTGTTAGAATCGTCTGCGTGGGCGGCGCTAGCGCTGAACAAGAGGACGATAATTCCTCGGCATATTGTTTTGGGCGTGAGGGGCTGTAAATATGAGAAGGATGAAGAAAATAGAGCGAAAGATGAAAAAAATCAGATGCTCAAACTTTTCAGCCATGTGATCATTCCTTATGGCGGTGTGGTGCCCCACGTTCATCCTCTCCTGCGGCGAGAGAACTCATCCGAAAAGTCACCCGGGAACACAGATGAGAACTCGCCCCCCAAGTCACCCGAGAATTCGTCCGAGAAAACAGATGAGAACTCGTCCGAGAACTCGCCCAATAATTCGTCCGCGAGTTCACCAGAGAATTCGCCCGGGAATTCATCGGGATATTCCCCCGAGAATTCGTCAGAGAGTTGAAATCGTTGTTTCTCTTCTTTTATATGGTTTTGTTTAAAGAGATTTGAATTCAGTACCATCTTTTCAATTGTGGGAGAATTTGCTCAGAACTGAAATTGATGTTTGTTTGTTTTTTTGTATTGAAGAAATTTTAACTCAGTGCCATCTTTTAACTGTAACTTTATTTTAATTCAACATCTTTCTGTGAGTCTTGTCCTTGAAGAAATATCAAGCTTGAAATTTCTGTCTATGAGAACTTCCTTTGTTTTACCTTGTTGTTTTTGGCCTAACTGCTGCTGTCTTATATAACTGAAGCATCTATGTAACGCCGTACTGTTATATTTGTATTCTTGGTATTACAAGGAACTTTCCAATTTATTAACCAATCTTAATTTTTAAAGAAGAATATGGTATTCATGAAAATAATTCTTGTTAACATTGTTTTTTGGTATGTATATTTTCTCCATACAAATTCTGAATTCTATTTGTTAGTTTATAGAATGTGTTTTAATAATTATATTTTTGTTTTATATTTTTATTCTTGATATTACAAGAATCTTTTGGACAAATTTTAAATTCTATTTATTTTCAAAATATTTTTTAATATTTTTTATTATTTTATATCTCTATTTTTTAATTTACAATAACGTGAAATCTATGAACCAATATTAAATTTAAAAGTAGAACATGGTATTCATGGAAGTAATTGTCAATAACATTAGTGTGTGTGTGTGTGTGTGTGAATAGCTTTTGTACACCTGTTCTAATTTCCTTTTGTTTTTTTTCTCTTTAATTAGGATTATTGATGATGTTAGAATTAGATTTATTAAGTTGGTTAAAGAATAAACATCTATTTATGGCTCTAAAAGGTTTGGCGAGATTTTACAATGCATCATTGAATATTTTGGTAATCAATCTTAGAAGAGATTCCCTCACATGAAATATTTTGACATAGAAAAAGTGATTTATGTCACTACTTTTTGTAGTGATGGATAGGCTTAGTGAAATAGGAGGATGAAACATATAGCTCCATGTTTACAAATTCTAACAATATCTAACAGTATTTGTAAATAAATAGGAATCTATGATTGTATAAGCTCTTTTATTCTCACCAATTTATAGTGGGCTTGCCATTTCTATCATCTTGAAAAAATTTAGTCTTCTTGTATGAATCATTGTCTTAGTAAATTTGTCTTAGAGTTTATTTATCTTATTTGTATTGGTCTATTTAAATGGTTTATCTTACATTGATTTCAGTTATAAATAAATTTAACTTTTCAATTATGTCTATAATCAATTTTTTTTCAAATCATATGATGCTACTATTAGAATGAGAGGGACCTTACCTATCAACTAATTAATAAAAAAGGGACTATAAAAGGCTAGAATATCAAGTAATAATGTTGTATGGATGATGATGTAATATTTGTTCGTCGTCTTTATGGTTCACAATTAAAATAAATAATTTAGATTTCATCATGATAGTATAAGTCCTCAAAAATGTTTGACATATGTAGAATCATACATACCTATTCTATAATTTTAATTTTGTACTCACTAAATGGGATCAACATTATCTTTCTAAATAGAAGGAATTTATCTTCATAACTTATACAAATATTCCAAATACATGACATTAAGATTATTGAATGTTTCTTTCTTGTTATTATTTTGATTTGATCAATTCAATTAGGAATGGGCCCTAACCTATACATCAAGACCAAAGGCCAAATAAAAGGAAGAAATCACAAGAGATGAAACCATTAAAACCAATAAAGACAAACCCCTTTACTTGACAAAAAATTCTTTTAAATGGAGATAAATATTAGTGGGAGCAAGTGATGCAAGAGCATCTTGGGTTTATGAGCTATCTTGCATTATGTTCTTTTTAGTAGCAGTTTTGTTTCTGTTTGGTAGAGTTTAGTTATGGACACGATTATGTTCAAGTTAGTGGTTACGCTCACAGTTCCTAATCTTAAACGTTCATAGATCATTCTCCTATGATCACATCTCCTTATGTTGATCATGCTTCAAGATTTCCTTCTCTTTCTGGTCATGGGTAACATGCTCATAGTTAGCGAGGACCTATCTAGAGATTCATGTCACGCTCATGATTCTTGGATTCTTAGATAATGTGATCTTAGCATGTGGTTCTTAATTCCTTGGAGGATTGTTCCTTATGATCACTGTAATTTATTTTACTATTAGTGGATCATTGATGTGTTTTGGTCAAGACCTATATTTGTAATATATTTTCTTCTTGGGGAATGTAACTTTTAGTCAGCTTGTTGTGTAATTCTCTATATATTGAGTCAATAGATTGTATAGGGAAGAAGGTAGAAGTAACAAGCTAGGAGTAATCTATTAGAAGCTTAGCACAATATTTAGAAAATATTTTCTAATTCTAACTGGCCCTAATCGGGAAGGCCTTATAGCCCGACATATACTTGGTTATTTGAGGAATATATCTCTAAAACTTGCATTTTCTCTGAATATTTTGTGTTGTTTATTATTATCTTCAAGGTTGGGAATATCCATCAATAATTATCCTGCCTGGGCACTGCGTCAGGTGGTATCATAGAAAAGTTTTATTGTTGTAGACCGTAGTTTATTTGGGTTTAAGGTGGTAGATTTGTGGATCTGACCTACAATTGTAGAGGTTTGCAAAGATTGCTCGTGGAAGGAGAGATGCAGATCGTGTAGTCATGGATATGATAAGGCAGATTGCTTCTAGGTTAGGAGTTTTTAAAACACCCTAAAGAAGAGGAAGACCTATTAAAGATATTAACAAAGATGAAATAGAGGTAGAAAAAGAAGGAGAAAAACAAACACATGTCCTAGATTAGGGTGAAGAAATATTTGTGAGAGCTTTTACTATTGTGAATGCTAAGCCACACTTTCCTCCTCGTGAATATGATGGGAAGTTGGATTCAGATACATTTATGGATTGGATCTATGAGATAGAAAATTTCTTTGATTATAAAGGCACTTTTACAGATATGAAGGTGAAGATTGCAAGTACAAAATTGAATCGTCATGTTTCCTTGTGGTGGGAATATGTGCAACTTGATAGATAAAGAATAGGTAAAGATAAGATTAAAGCATGAGATAAGATGACTAACAAGTTGAAAGGAAAATTCTTACCAGGAGATTACCAAATCAGTTTGATAATGAGAATTTAAAATTTGAAGAAAAGGGATATTATTATGAAAGATTATAAAAAGGAGTTCTACAAATTATATATCAGATTTGGACATATGGTTGATGAGGTTGAAAGAATTTCTAGATATCTAAATGGATTAAGGACTTCTATACAAGATGAGATAAGTTTGGTAAAAATAAATAGCATTGAAGAATCCTATAAGTTTTCCCTAAAGGCTAAAGAGAAGTTGAACAACAGACATGAGAAAAGACAAAGAGGTACAGGTGGTAGATTCTCTAGAGGTAGAAGAAGATTTTATGGAGAAAGTGGCAAATCAGAGAAAAAAAAAGTAGATCAAGATATAGCGAAGACATAATGGAAAGGAGAGAGTTCCTAGAGAGATAGCGGAAGTTATTCAAGATGTAATTAACCTAGGAATGATGATCATAAAACATAAGATGAGAATTGGTTCAAAGCTACTTGTTTTAAATGTGAAGAAGGACATATAGCATTTGAGTTTAAGAAGACTGGTTGTAGTAGAAAAAATGCCTTGGTGTAGGAAGATTCAATGAAAGACTAGAAGATGGAGATAACTGGGTGATCATTAGAACTTTGTGGAGTGAAGACACTAAAGAGGATCCTTTGAGAAAGGGTTTATTCAGGACTAGATGTACGATTGATGGGAAATTTTGCAAGATAAATTAGGCTATCGATCGAGTTTTTGTGTTGGGTTAGTTTTGATAGGTTTTGAATAATTATTTTTGTAATATGTTGATATATATTTAAAAAGATATAAATCAAAAGATATATCAACATTAGGAGACCTAAAGTGAAAGGGTAGTTTCATTTTCAAAATTGGCCTTTAGGGCTTAATTTTGGCATGAATTATGCCCTAAATTTAGGGATTGGGCTAAAATTTTGGAGGGTCTTTAGGAGGCTAATTTGTTGGCATCATTTAGGCCTTTGATATAGGATGATCTATCTATTTTGAAAGGGTTTTTTTGGGAGGGAGAGATGATTTTCAAAATTGAGCCATATGGGCTATATAGTTGGGCTTTTTCTTCATGTTTAGGGCGCATAATTTAGAGAGGATGTGCTTTCAGTGAACTATTTGTTCCTGTAGACTTTTGTTATGCATTTTGTATCCAGGGTTGTAGTTTTTGGAGAGAAGCCATATAGTGAACTTTTTGTTCCTAGATGTTTTGGAGACCATTTTGTAACCACATTTTGTCAGATTTTGGTGTGAAATAAAGCAGATGCCCTTTGATACACATATTTTTGGAGTTTGGTTTTATGATCTTGATTTCATCTTTCTGTACAAGTGTTGTGTTGTAATTGAAATCTAAAAGAAGTGAATGCTTGGTTATTCCTTATTAAGGTGGTCAGTTTATTCTTAAACCTTGTATGGGAGATGTATGTTGTTAATATTTTGAACTATTTGTGATTCAATCCTAATAGTGAAATCTATTAACCTATATGTTGGACAAAGATTTGAAGAGTCAAGCTTTTGATTTATGAATTTGAGCTACTATTTTGTCATTCTAGAAAAGTCTGAACCTACTTTGGTGTATCACCCCTATCTATTTTTTAGTTTTAAAGTTTCTTTCTTCCTTTTCTGTACTAAGTTACAAATCAGGTGGTGATATTTTGTATCTAGTAGGAACCAGCCTAGAATCTGGAGATTCCACCTCAATTAGAGTCCACCTACAACTCGAGGAGGTTTCCATTGTTAGGATGGAATTATCATGTAGCCCTAATGCCTGAGTTGGGGTGGTAATTCTAAACCTGAACAGTAACCATGAGTGCGATCTTACATAAACAAGCAGAGCAGTAACAGTCAAGGAGATAGTTCAGACCTCACCTTGGTGTGCAAGTAAAAAAGATCAAGGGATGTGAGACTTTTCCACCTTAATGCAGGAGCTCTTATCACATACACCCAGTTTATTTGACGTTGCAAGATCATTGGGACCACACCAACAAGCAGTAGACAAAGAAAATATTGACAAAAAATCAATGAAAATAGAATGCATATAAATAGAAGTTCATCATACTTTAGCCAGTTTCAAAATTTTTGGATGTGTATATGTATGAGGTGTTGAGAAACACCATTATACTTGTGATTGTGATGTGTTTGATTTTTATCGATCTATTGTTTATGTTTGCGGTATCCAATGTGTGTTAAGAAACATAGATGCGTCCAAAGGTAGTGTTAAGAAACACTTTTTATTAGGGTGTTGAGAAACACATGTTTGCATTAGTAGCGAGTTCTCCTTCAGAAATGATAACATTACTAACTATGATGTAATCCAAAGATGTGATCTGATGTGGGGACTCATGCCCCATGGTAAAAATTCTAATTGTGATGACTAACTTGACTCATACTGCAAGGACAAATCTAATTCGATTGCCCCTAGACTGTGACTTTGGATCAGTTTATAGCCAGGAGGGTTCTCATAAGAACCAAAGTGTCAATAAAGTGACTGAAAGATATGTACAAACTGAAGCAAAGGATTCCCAAGACTGAGCATTGATAAATGGAGCACTGAGTACAAGAGGCACATGTTATCAGGTTTTCACCTACTTGGTAGGGATGCAATTTTTGCTACCATGGCACCTGTTTACCAGGTTTTCACCAACGCACTTTTTCTTCTTTTTTTCATTTTTTTTGTTATTTTCCATTTATTTATTTGTTTTATTTTTCTCACTTTTTTATTTTTTGATTGATTCATGAAGCCACTTGTTGCTAGGTTTTCACCAAGATGATCATTTTTTCTAGGACTTTTTCCAAATTTTAGTCTTTTTTTTCAAGATCATAAGTATGTACATGGTGTTGATCACTAAGAATGCCTTAAGTATAAAACTTCTTCAAATGGAGAGTGTTGATGGGCTCCCATAGGTGTTCTCCTTAGGTGTGGAGATTCAATAGGCTCTGGAGGTGAATTCTACAGTAATGATATAAGGACCCAGCTAGTTGGGTTCAAATTTCCCCTTTTTCTCTCTATGTGACTGATTACAAGGGTTTTCTCTCCACACTAGGTCTCCCACCCAAAGTTATCTTGGTTTGAAATTTTTATTATAACCTCTAGGAATTTTTTTTTGTAAGATCTAAGGTGATAGAATTTCGCTTGCCGACATTCATCTAGCAGTTCTAGTTCTTGCAGCCTTGATACTCTATGATCTTCATCTGTGATAAGTCTTTGTAGAGAAACCCGCAGAGATAGGAGTTCTACTTCTATGGGTAGTACTGCTTCTACTCCATAGACAATATCAAATAGGGTTTCCCTAGTAGGTGTTCTAACACTTGTTCTATATGCCCATAGTGTGGGATTGATCTGCAGATGCCAATCCCATCTAGATTTGTTCACAGTACAATGCAAAAAATTTAGAAAATTTTTATTAGAGGCCTTGGTCTATCCAAAGGGGAAGTCATCATGTATATTATGTATAGTACTATGTACAAAAATAAGTTTTTGATACTAATTCTGGAGGGAGAGAATGTTACTCTAATTATGCATTGAATCTGTCATTAGTTATCAAGTAGACATTATGGACAGTCGGTAATCGAGTCATAATCATGACAGCTTTTTTAATCACCAAAGTGCAAATTTAACTGAGAGCATTGATCACGCCTAGATTTAACTAATTCTAGTGTAACCTGAACAGACAAACTCTACAGAGCTGTAGACAACACTGAGCTACACAGTATAACTAAACATCATTATAACTGAGATACACAGACTACACCGAGCACCAAGAAGAAACTTTAACCTAGTGGACCAGAGCCCACCTTAAACTTTTTTATGGCACATCATTCTATGTAACAACTTTTTTTCCAACCTATATGATGTTTTACATGATCGACAAGAATATTAATTATGGATATACAACATTAATTATTTATGCCTCCTATGTTAAATGATCAAGGTCAATTATGTACATCGTTGATCTTAGGGTAGGTATGTAATTATAAAACCCTAATTAGGTCATAGACATTTGATATATAAATATATAGATGTCATTTTGTAATGTATGTTGATCAAGAAATAATCAAGTAGCCTCCATACTACAGACATCAGAGATCAGACAAGGATTTTAAGCTCAAAGACTACATTACATAAATCAGTTCTCAAAACTAAGTCAAGGCTACCAAGAATAACAAAGCAGAAAATATTATCATTCACATTGAGGTGATATTTTTTGTATGCACTTAACGGATCTGTATCAGAAATATTAATATTTTATATGTTTCAGATCAAACCTTAGTTACTATCTAATAATTGTAATAGACCCCAAAATATCCTAGCAGAGTAGACTTGACCATCTTAAATTAAATCTCTTAACCAAGTACACACATAGATTGTGTTGCTAAATCCTCACATGAGGTAGATCAAATCAATCTCATTATTACTTCTAATAGGGTAAGATCATTAGAAGTGACCACTCTTTGTAAGCTTTAATAGACTACTTTATTTCTGCAGTAGTGAAGTTTTGTGGGTATCATCCCCACCACAGTTTGGTTTTCTGTGATACCAAAATACTATTGTCATGAGTACTTAATTTCATGTATATGTATTGTTTATTTTACATGCAATTATATTTCAGCAGCAACACTACAATTTTGGTTTATGCAATCTTCTCAATCAGTTATTGAAGAACAATATGCTACAGATAATTGATTAAAAGTTTTTAAGGGTACTGATTCACCCCTCCCCTCTTAGTACACACCTCTCCATTATCCCAAAAAAGTTATACATTTTTTTATCTATTACGTAATCACACATTTGTGCCATGTTTTATGGACCCACAATTTCTAAGCAATGAAGGTGGAAGATCAATGGTTAAAGCTCAGCGAATATCAACAATGCGATGCTGCTAAGTGGAGATGCACATTGTTTATTCTTTTAGGGGGTCATGCCTAAACAAGATGTGTCTTAGGCCTGTAGATGTTTTGAAAAATGAGACAACAGGGATATTAGCTGGAAGTACTGGAGTGGTCAAGTGGGATGATGAGGATGCACTTAAGTTTGAATCAAGTTAAAGTATGCATTACTAAAGACATTTTCTTTTAGCATGTGGGTATTATCAATGATGGTGTCTTAACTAAGCAGAGAAGGTGATTGAGTTTTAAGGAAGACTTAAGGTTGATCGGAAGTTAAAGCACAATGAATATCTATGGTGGGAATTATCCCACGATCAGAATATGCACATTGTTTATCATTCATGGGATCATGCATGAACGACATGTATCCTAGATGATTGGCGCTTAAAGCAGGGAAAACATCGATGATTAGTGTAATCCCACGATCATGAATTGAATATACTTTATTCATCATGGGATCGCACGATGATGACACATGTCCTCAACAATGAAAAGGATAACATTCTTGGGTGAAATAATTGACATGGATTTCTTCATGTTGATTTGATATATTTTACACCAGTTAGGGTTTTGTCTATTATTTGAAATGTCATTATAATCTTCTATGTAGGGTTTCAAAGGTGGCGAGTACCATGGATTTATTTGATGATGAGATAATGCGATCTTCAAGGGCTGATAAGGATAAGGAAATGTAGACATTCTTAAAGGAATATTCACAAGGATGGAGAATGCATGAGAATGGTCGACAATGTCAGTGATTCTATTCTTGATGTTGAAGTTGTTCAAGATACCAGTTATAGTATTCCTTGTCAAAAATATTAAATAGATGAACATATGATCGAAGCACCATAAGGATCATAAAAAGAATCATTAGTAAAGTTGTTTTAGACAAATCACATGATCTTCTAGTAGACTATTATTATGAATCCCAATGGTTGGTAACAATTTTCAGACAAGAATATAAATTATTCCTAAATTGTAACTATGACATTCAGTTGTTAATCTTAGGGTTAGGTTTTAGTTATGAAGAGACACATTGGTTTGAAGCTTGTACAGATCCCTTGGTTTTAAGATAAATAGGGATTCCACACCTATGTGAAAATAATTATTATTATCATTATTCTTCTTCTTAGTTTTAGAATTTGATCACAACTACAAAATGGACTCGAATATACTATTATTTCAAAATCTATAAAAGATAAGTGTTTTCTATCTCACTTGTGGTAAGAAAGTTTGTTTCTTAATTCTACTGCATCTATGGCATTTGAATAGTTGATGGAGTTGGAATATATATATATATATATATATATATATATATA
>MU224926.1:751430-856866 GCA_018584345.1 Thuja plicata
ATATCTTGTAGGGTTGTACATAGGATTGAAAATTAATTGATTATATTAGCCAAGTTGAAATAGGCACTCATCTTATCAATTATTGAATATTGACATTTAATTTATTGTTAAAGTTCTAACATATTCTATCTAGCATTCATTCAATTTACACATATTTTCAAAGCATTCTTACAATTAAGAAAAGCATTCTTAGTCTTGTAGTTTACCATAGTTGAGAGAGAGAGAGAGAGAGAGAGCTATATTCTATTTACTATAAAGAAAACCTCCAACCAACATATTAAGGTTGAGGTATGGGTCTACGAGCCTTGGTCCTAAAGAGCCAGAATTTCAGAAGTTCCAACCTTTCCTTTGGTTGTGACTTGTTAGTTGGCCAAATCACTTGGGTTTCTCAACATTGGATTGACAAGTCCATAGGGAATCCAATCTATTCATTTGATTACAACCAGGATGTCTCAATGTAAATTCTATAACCCAATTGATGATGTGAACCATGTAATCAAATCAATGTTATCCATTTAATTAAATCCTAAACCATGTGATATAGTCAAACTAACATTATATAACCATCAAATACTAATAATCCAAGTGATGTGTTAGGAATACTAAATTAGTATGTTTTGACATCAAAGAAAACAAAGATGTGGGAATATTACTCCTGATGACTCTTCTCAGTGACCCTCCAAAAGATGTAAACAAATCTTCATTAACCTAGAATGTCCTCAAGTTACCAATCTTCAGCCCAACACTACTCGCTGCTCCTCCCGTCTTTCCAAAGAAAAGGGAAAAAGAGCACTAAAAGAATTGCTCAACCGGGAGGATTCCTGTGTGGGTTCACTCAACAGGGAAGAAGATAACAATGGCTCTGATCATGAAGAGGAAAATTACACCCACACTATGGATGTTGAAGTGGAGAAAGAGCACATTGCCCCCACTGTTGACACTAGAGCTGAGGAAACCAAAGATGCTCCGAGCGGTGGCTTGGTGGGAAAGATCAAGTATCAGATTGTGAATCTAGAGGAAATGGTGACCAATCTTAACAGGGACCTGGCTAATACAAATAGAAGGTTAGAGAATGGTAGTAAATGTTCCCTCAAGTTCATGCATTCTTCCTCTACTACGCTATTTTTTCTTATTGAAAAGGCTTCTGCTGGGAAGGACTCTGTGTAAGGAAACTGTGAGCTCTTCAAATTTTAGAATGAGGAGTGGGTTGACTGGTTGTTGTCTAAAGGCTTAAGGGGTGGAAAATGATTCTATTTCTGGACCAAGGAGGTGGTGTGGATAGTGGCTCTCCTATCTCTAAGCCCTATGTTTGGGCTAGTATTTTTAATTTTAGTTATAAGTTTTATTATTTTAATATGGTTAATGGCCCTGCGATGCATTGTTTATGTTTTATGCTGCTAAAACTTGATACTATCCATATGAGAGGTTTTGATACTTTACATTTGTACTGGTTTAAATTTATTATTTTGGTTTTTGATAGAGGTAGAAGGTTATATGCTATAATACTACTGCTCTCTAGGCTGGATTAATTATTGAAGACAATTATTCAATTGTGTATTGTCATTGATGTTACACATGTATATACACTTATGTAGTGGTTTTACAGTAATGTCTACATTCATACCTAGCACAGTTGGTAAACAAAATTAGTTGAGGTCAAGCATTGAAGAAGTTCAGTGTTGACCGAGTTCACTCGGGCATTTCAGTCTTGGTCAGGCATTCAGTTGCAGCCGACTAACAGTGATTTATATTATGTAATTAATGGTTATATGAGGTCAAATATATTATGATTTATCATTTAGAACTTATTCAATCTGACTTGGCAGGGCTTACCATGTATTTATGAAATGTCAACTTTGGATTGAAAGTGTGGTGTTGTTATCTAAGTGTGGAAGTGAAACTGAAAAGGCAAAAGTGTGGAATTTTGTGACATGAAGAGTGAAGGTGAAATCAGATGGGATTCTAATTAAGTACAGAACACTCAGAGCTACAATAGAATATATGATCAGCAAGGATCCAGTTACAATTAAGTAGAGATCTAAATCAGCAAAGACAGTTGCTTACACATGCAGGTCAATCCATTTTTACTTTCTAACAATTGTAGCAGTGATCAAAATCTCTTAACAGAGTAGACTTTACAGTCTTTTGTAAATCCTCTCACAAGGTAGAATTTCTAGATTGAAGTTTTGAAGACCTCTAACAAGGCCACTCCTCACAGGGTGATTAAATCCTTTAACAAGGTCACACCTAACAGTGTGTTATTGTAACCTTTAACAGGGTTGGCTCCTAACAGGGCTCACTTCAGAAGAGTGAAAAATAGTAACTAGTTACATTGGTGGTTTTTCCCATATTGGGTTTCCACGTTAAATCTTGGTGTCATATGTGTACTTGTTTCTTGTTTTATGTTTTATGTTTATGCACTTAATCTCTAAGTATAATTGCATTAAAGATTGCTTTGACACCCGAATTACAGAAGGAACACCCAAGTAATAGTATTAAATTATTTAGACATCTAAGGGACAAGGATTCATTTTGAAGTAACTGATTCACCCCTCTCCTCTCAGTTACTTATCTCATTTCCAACATTAATATGTTGTTAATTATGTTCTAGTTATCTTTTTATGTACCTCAGGCCAACACCCTCTTTCTATTGCTTGATTCAAAAACAAAGGTGTGGAAATAAAAAATATCTCCATTGGAGATGTATCCTTGTTTAAATAGGCTCAAATATCACCTAGAGATCAGGGATAGTGAATAGGTACATGAAAAGAAAAGATAGGTCATAGAGATCAAGCATAATGGACATTCAAACATCAAAACTGCCAAAATAGGGTCTAATAGGTCCTAAAGCATCAAATAATGGGTGATAATATTTTAGGACTATACATTTAGCCCCCACAGTTGTGAGATTATGAGACAAGACCATGATCACGGTAAAGGAGAATAATGCATAAGATTGATCCTATCAAGGTCAAAGAGACAAAGAAATATGAAGTCCCCGAGTGACTCAATTCTTCATCAAATTTGAAACCAAGATAAGAGAGGCATCAATCAAAAAATAGAAAGAGAAAGAGAAAGAGAAAATTCATGATCACTAGCCTAGTAAGGGATCAACTTACTATGGATCATACAAAGGATAGCATTGTAAAAGATTTCATTGGAGGTCTAGCATATTGTGTTATGTTATTCAACCCATAAAAAATGATCATTCCTTAAGGAAAGCATTGTCTCTATTAACATATCTCAAAAGAGAATGATCAAGCCTAAGGAAATAATTGTCTCCTTGGGGATCAAGAAAAGTGATCAGGCCTAAGGAAGGAATTTTCTATTTAGGGATCAAATGAAAAGGATAAACACAAGGAAAACAATTTTTCCTTGGTTATCCGTAAGAGAGATTACATTGAATTATTGGTTTTGTGTGTGTACAAAATGTGAAACATCGAGTAGAGTGTATGCCTTATATTAAAGTGATTCCATATACCTTAATAGGAGAAATGACCTTAATAGAGTATACATGCACCGACAAGAAATGTTTCCACTATTATATATCCCCAAGAAATAGTTAGTAGATTAGATGATAATACATGCGATATTCTATCAAAATGAGCTATCATCATCTCCTAGAAAGGTAGTAGAACTATAAAACACAATGGAAGAATTTCATGGAGATAAAAAAGAATAGGTAGATACTATTTTACATCTTATCCAATCAGACAACACAAATGCACATTTAAAAATAGTGGAACATGAACAACATAACATGAAACAACATATAGAAGAAGTGAGATATAAGTAGAGGAATATTTGTGACATTTAGATTCCTTCATCTCCTTGTGCCAGCAGATAAGCAAGGCTCATTTAAATAAATCTAAACAAAACATATTGAAAGAAACACATCACGAGAATAACACATCTTAACAAACAAGAAAACCCTTTAAATCCACTACACGAGGATCTCATAAAGCGTATCACCCTACCCCCCCCCCCCCCCCCCCCGNACCCCCCCCCCCCCCCCCCCCCCCTTGTAGTGTTTATGGTAGGTGGGGAACATGCAAGAGGAGAACCATTCTGTATGGTTGATGGAACAATAGCTAGTTCTAGATAAGGACCATGCTATGAAATTAGTTCAGTTTGCTTGTCACTAGGAGTGATAGATAATTGTTGTAAAAATATAGATGGTAAATCATGATTAACATCAATAAGAGTATACATATTATTAGATTCACTAGCATGAATATTATCATTAGTTGCATTAGGAAAATCAAAAGCATCATCTTCAAGAGTATCTTCTTCATCCAAACTAATTACAATAGAATTCAAGATATGAATATACTTATCATGTTTGTTCAACTTCATCCTTTTCAAGTTAACTTCCTCCTTTGGTTCAAGCATAGGTTGATCAAGGGGAATCAAAGAATCACTAGGTTTCTTTGGCAAATAAATATTTTGGGTATGTGCAGGATCATGGTATGCCAAACATGTCCTTAAGTGGCAATGAAAATTTAGAAAATCAGCGTTAGACAAGTTCACATAAAAATTTGAACAAGTTATCAATATTATATCAAAAATATGTAAGAAGAGAATATATAGAAAATTGAATTTAGTTTTTAAGATACTAGCCCTTTTTTGAAAAAAAATTATTCTATATGGTAAAAATTTCAAATTTCATTGCGGTATTATGAAAATTTCAAGAAAAGGAGAAGAAGTAGGTGTATGTCTGACCACCTTAAACATAACAAAATGATAATATTTTTTACAAGATTATAGATATAAGTAGTAGACTCATGTCTAGCTGTGATGCATATTTTTTAGTAATTTTTTTCCAAGTAAATAATCAATTAGGATTTTTCTACTACAACTTTTTCAGAGTATACAAAGTCTCGTGTCTGACCACCTTAACTTAGTCTAAACTTCTTCAAATTGAAAAATTTTAATTTTTTTATTATAGTAGGTAAATCATAGAATGTGACTCAAGTTTTTTATTTCAAAAATTTTATACCATTCGAAAGTTATAGTTATTTTTCAATCAGTTTGTCAACCAAAACTACAAAGATAAGAAGTAGGTCTATGTCTGACCACCTTAAACACAATCAAATGATAATATTTTTTTACAAGATTCTATATATAAGTAGTAGACTCATGTCTGGATGTGACACATATTTTTGGTGTAATTGTTTTCCATGTAAATAATTAATTATGATTTTTCTTCTAAACATTTTCCAAAATATAAAAGCTCTCCTGACTGACCACCTTAACCTAGTCTAAAATTCATCAAATTGATTTTTTTTCTTTTTTTATTGTGGTAGGTGAAGCATAGAATGTGATATATTTTGGATATTTAAAAAAATGTTATACTATTTTTAAGTTATAGTTTTTTTTCAATCAGTCTACCATTCAGGACTTCTTTTCACATCACCACTTTTTGACATACCATGATCCTAAACATACCCTTTTGGGAAGCACATTAACATGATCTAGCATGATTTTTATAGTAGCAATCATAGACATTATGATTATGGTTAGTTTTTTCAGAAATTGGGTTTCATTGATCAATAAACACCGTGTCCTTTTCTTCTTTAGAGGAAAGAATTGAAGGAGCAACATTAAGTTGAGAGATAACAGTGGAAAATTTCTTATAAGATATAGGAGGTATATGAGTTGTAGGAAGAATTCAACATCCAGGGAAGGAAGATGGAATATCCTTAGGTTTTCTAGATTCAAACAGTCTTGCAGTGTTAGCAAGGGCGCAGTGATAGCGCTGGGGATAGCAGTGGAGAAATATCAGCAGGAGGAATTGGGAGATTGTCAGAGTTCTGCCAGTGAGAGGCAAGGAATTTTGTATCTCTTAGTTTGCTGAAGTTTAATATATTTCTCATCTGCAGTACTGGTTTTCCCTTCAGGGTTTTTCCAGGGACGATTTGTCCAAAAATATTGTGTTCTTTGTGTTGCATATTTATTTCCGTATTTTAGTGAAGTTGCAGTTGTGTTATTTTTTGATATTCAGCTGTAAATTTATTTTCAGCAGTTAAATAATCCTTATGAGATAGGAGATTAATAATCAGTAATTGCAATAGGAATTTTCACAAGGAATACAATTGAAAAAGTTTATGTGCTATTTTAGTATGTGTTTATCTACCATTTTACTTGTATTCAAACTTTGAAACTACCATTTTACCTATATTCAAACTTTGAAACTAAGGAGTACAACTACAAAGGTTTGCATTCTATTTTAGAATGTGTTTGATATTCTTGGTTGATAGTATAGCAGTTCCATGTCTAATAATATTCTTTTATGATTATTGCCATAATTATACCCTTAGAAGTGATCACTGCCATAATTATATTCTTGACACTCAATAAAAAAAACTTCAATACTTTTTCTATATGATTAAAATAAGAATGATTACATTTAATATGTTAGATAATCACAATCTTTCAATGATTTCTCTGTAATTTTCATTTATAAAATATAATTAATCAAATACCCTTAAAATAATACTATCTAGAAACTAACAATATATTATATTATTTAATTTTCATTAAACAAATATATAACAGATAGAAAATTACTGATATATAGATACTTCAGTTATATAGTGACTAATGTAAAGAATAACTTGAAACAATTTACAATTTTTTATTTCTTAAGAAAAATAAACTAAACAAGAAATGAGCGTGGTGTCATCAGTTCTAAGTGCATACAAATATGTACCACAAATAGTTTAATTATTTCACAAATTTATAAAAGAAATAACAAGCTGATAGATGCATTTTAAAAATCAATGGATTTCTGTCAATATGAGTAAATTATGCATAATTGTTTTTCACCATATGGAGCTCAAGGAAATGAGATAATGCCTTAAGGAACAATTCCTCTTGTTTACAAACCTGGAAATTAAGAAACACAATTACAAAAGGTTTGTCTTATCATTTTAGTATCTTGGTATTAGAACAACTAATAATAAATATCTGGTTCTCTTCAATAAAGTTCTGATTATGCATTTTTATTTTTATTTTCTTAAAATCTTCAATAAGTTCTGATTATACATTTTTATTTTTATTTTCTGAACTGTTTTTAAAAAAAAAAAAAATTGAAAAAATGTGAGATATAGAGAGAAGAATAGCAATTCAAAGAGAACTCCAAGAAAAAAGAATAACGAATAATGAAAATCTAATCAACATATACCCTTTAAAATGATTAATGGGTGATTATATTCTTTCACATTCTATAACAATCATCAATACTTTCGTATGCTTTCCTATGTGAAAAAAAATAATACATTTAATATCCCGGTAGATCACTACATTTCTAAGATATTCTACCTAATTCTCATTTACTAATCTTAATGAATCAAGTACTCTTTAAACGATTAAAACACTGCCAAGAAACTAACAATATATTATATTATGTAATCTTATCTTAATATATACAACAGCACTATAGTGCATTAGATAGATATTGTGCATTAGATAGATATTTCAGATAAATAAGCCTACAATAACCTGGTATAAAATGACAGAAGAAAGAACACACTAGAAGCTTTTACGGACATAAGATTCAACTGTGATGTTTATTCAAGGTTTACATTGACAAGATAATCGTTAAAATGAAATAAAATCTATACTTCGACTGTTCCATCGTACACTATTGGCATAACAAATATGAACATGAGATTAAACAGTCATCATTTTTCCTCCTCAGCGGGCTTCTCTAATTCTTTCTGCTCAGCGGGCTTCTCTAATTTCTTCTTCTCAGTGGGCTTCTCTATCGGTACACCGCTGTGGGGAATGACCACGCGTGTCAAAATTTGGCTGATGTCCTCATCGCCCCTTATCACCAAAGCAATATGCCGAGGAGTTATCGTCTTCTTCTTCATATCTCTCGCCTTACACGCGGCTAGTACCAACACCTGAACACCCACAAAATTGAATGCGCCTCACTGTTAACTTTAAATGCACACAGAAAAGGTGTGAATGAAAAATAGGACTTCTTTCAATGAAAAGTAGGACTGCTCTTAAACAATACATACTAAAACAAATTAAGTTTAGAAAACTTAGTGTGCTGTTTAAGCCAACCGTAGAAATACCTCGGCAGCGATGTATTCCATGACAGCGGCCATATATACAGGAGCAGTCTCTCCCACCCGCTTTGCATATCTGCCCTTCGTCAAATACCTTCCAATTCTCCCAACGGGAAATGCTAAGTTTGCCCGGACACTCTTGGACCTCGTCCTCTGTCTTCTTCCACGGCTACTTTCTCCCACTTCCATTTGCCTACGGCTACTTTCTCCAACCTCCATTCTCTTAATATGCTTATGCTTAAAATCTGATACAATTTTTGATGCAGATAGTGGCTCAATTTATAGTAAACGAGGAGGGGTATGGACGATTTGTGGGTCGCTGCTCTAACCAATAATATCTTATCTCACATTCAAGTTTATGTCTTCTTATCTCTTATTCTTAGATAACAAAATGGAATATATCCTGTCTACATATAGAAATTCTATTTCTCACCACTAGAACTTCTTCCTCCCATTGACGACTCGCTTCCTAAATCTGCCGAGGATTGTCATTATAACGAATTTCAATGTGAGGAGTGAGGGAGGCTTGATTTGATTGATACTAATTTGAGCAAGGACGAGAAGGAATCGACTTGAGTTTCCCAAAAATTTCTAACCAGTAGAATGTTATTTGGATAGAATTCAAGTTTTTAAGGAAATGGAGTTTGTAACGTTCTATTGTGATTCTTATTAATCATTATATTAGAGAAAGAAAGATAGAAAGAAAGAAAGATTTTTAAATGCTAATATTTGAATAAAGAAAGAAAGATTCATTTATAGATGGTTTATATAGTAATAAATGACTTCTATGTATGCTTTATTTTTCTTGAGATTTGGACTTGTGACCTCTAGTTCAAGAGCTCAAGTTTTCTAACAATAGGATATATATGACCTTCACTAATCATTAACCTTCTAATATTTAGTAAATAAACAAAGATATGTAGAAAGATCCTTGTGTTTCTTATGAGAGGCACCTAATTGTTCTACAAACAAGGCATACATGCCTTACCCCGCACAGGATTTGAACTTGTGACCTCTCTTTCAAGAGCACAAGCTCTCCACCAATAGGATATATAATTAGAATAGAGGAGAGGGAGAAGAATTCATGTAGGCTAACTTCATGAACATATAGTCCTTCACTAGTATCCTACAACATTCTCAACATGCTCTACATGCAAACATTCAACACCCATATGGAAATACAAAATTGCATTCTCTCTTAATTTCAGCCTTGCAAATGAAGGAAAATTGAACTCGACATTTTCAGATTTTACCTCATACTCTTCTACCACTCCAACATTTACTACATGCTCATCTTCATCGTCTTAGTCCTCATCAACAGCCACTAGTGCAACTTTCTCCATTGTTGTACTAAACATCTTTTTAATTCTCTCAATCTTTTTTGCAAGCAATGCATCATCCTCATCTGATCCTTGATTAAATACTAGACCATTATTGACCTCTTCCTTTTGGTCTACTTCTTCTTTTATCACCTCAATCTACAAGGTAATTTCTTCTCCTTCTTCACTTTCATTCACCAGTTGATTGTCCATCATGAGCATTTCATCCTCTCTTTTCTCTTTATTCACATGGGTTGCTCTTATTTCTCTCTCCTTTTGGCTGCAACTATTCTTATTCAATGGGAATCTCAACATCCCATATCTCTCTTCCCATTATCACTCCAAAAATGAAATCAACATAGGTCTCCTTACAACCCTCCTCATCCTCTTATTTAGACTCATTGTTTCATGTGCTACAATCTTTATCACACATTCACTCTCCTCTTTCTGACTTTAATCTCTCAATCAATGAGGACTTCACACACATACAATGATTAATTTGAGCCCTCCGTGCAATTGCTTCACACTATTAAGTGAAAACTACCTCTTGATCAATGATCTATTTACACAATTTTACTCTTCACTCATAGGTCCTTATATAAGATACCTCACATTTGGCACTCTACACTTGCAGAACTCACTCTTCACCCTCTAATCTTAATGTAAATTATCTTACATTTAGGGATCTCTCCGTACATGCAAGACCACTCACTCTAACAATATTTGATACAAGAAAATTATCTTCCTATCATTGAATCTCATAAAATAATAAATAAAATTGTAGAGACTCTCTTCTTTCCATTGAATACTTAGGTTTCAATAAAAAATCCAACACACTAATACATCATAGCCCTATCAATAGCCTCTATTCATCTTTTCATAAATCCTCCAATTTGCACAAGTCCAATTCCTTGTTACTGCACACTAATTCATTCCATGTGTTCTCTACAGAACAAATTTCATCATTCAAATTCCACATACAAATTCATTTTATTCTCTAACACAGACCTACTTATCCTCTTTCACTATGTAGGTTATTCTTCAAAAATTTCCTCTCTTAGATTGCTACCACCCTTCCATGATTTAGCTTTCACTTCCTTCATGGTATTGGGAAAATTTCATGCCCTCAATGTGTCTCTTCCCTTTGCAAGCACTCATATGCAATAAACTCACTAATTCTACACTTATCTCTCTATCTTTCTATGGCCCTCTTTTTTATTTGGATAATAATTATATTGGCCAATTTATATATTTGTTTTTGATCTTCCAAGTGGTTCTGTCATTTGCAATAATTTACTAAAAATTCATAATATTATAAAATGAGGAGGAAAGCAGATGTTTGGTGATGGTAAAAATAAAATATTCTAGGATGATTTTTGGAATAAGGACAATATTTTTGTCGATGAAAAACTGAAACAATATCAAAGATGTTTTTGATAAGAAAGAATGGTATATTTCTCCACAATTATGTAATTTAGATGGGAATCAACCTAAGTGCTAGAAAAATGTCAAATAGAAAATTTATTATGTTAGGGGATTTAGAGATGTTGATTTTTGTAGAATGGATAATGAAATTCTTATTTTCCAGCAGACTTAATTATTGCTTCTATTTTTTAAAAATAAGAGCAAGGATGAGTGAATTTTAAAACACCATTCTCTGCATATATTATCTATCTGATCTACCGACAATTCCTTAAATAATCAAACTGAAGAACCCTTCTACTAGAATAAAGTTTGGATATCCAAACGTATCCCTAAAATTAATTGTTTGTTGTGAGTCAATGCTCATAATAATATTCTCACTATAAACAATTTAAATAAAAGAGGGTTCTTGTATGTGAATAGTTTCTCTTATGCTAAATGGATTCAAAAGTGTTGATCATATACTTTTTTTACATGCCTAGTATGTGTGGTGAGTTGTTTTCTTTTCCTTATCTATCAATTAGACCCTCCTAGGTAATATAAGGTTTTTTATGGATAGTTGTAATTATTTCTCCTTAAAACACACAACTATACTAGACCTTGTGAGATAGATTCTACCTTTTGTTTCATCGGCCCTATGGAAGGATAGGAACAATAAGATATTCAGAGATCAAACTATGACTAATCTAGAGCTATTCCTAGCTAACAAACAGTATGTTCAATAGAACATTAATATTGTTCCCTATGACAATTCCAAAATTATGTTGAATTAGTAATAACTTGAGATCAAACAAGAATGGGGTGATAATCAAGGTCTTACTAATATTAATTGGACTAAAAAAGTTCTTAGAAGAATGAATAAATGGAACCCCCTCAAGGAAGTTTAGATTAAGTGCAATTTTGATGGGCGCTCTAAAGAAAATCCTAACATAATGGGAGTTAGAGGAGTTATAAGGGATATCAAGTGAAGCTTAGTTGAATTTTATGGAAAAAATATATGAATTGGGTCTAATAATACTATTGGAGCCTATGTTGTTTGGAAAGGAATAAAAATATTAAAATAATTTATTTTTCAGAAAGTAACTCTAGAAGGATTATAATTTAATTGTTGATATCCTAAATGAATAATATAATATCCCATGAGAAAAAAGAGGGTATATGAATGAGATTAAGGATATCTCATAGAGTTTCCATAAATCTAAAGTAGATATTATGTCTACATAGTGGGAAACAATGCCACTTACATAATGGTAAATGTGACTCTAATGTTTGATGATTGGGATTACATGATTTATATTAAAATTTCCCCTAAGTTCATATAAATAATTCTAATTATAGATTTCAAGTATGATAAAATGTAGAAATAAGTGTATTAATGTTACACACGGTGGAGTAAGATCTTAAAATTTAAAATTGATGTGATGGGGTGGATTTCGTGGGTAATGTAGCAAAAAGAAATCATCATAAGATAATGCAAAAAAAAATTTATATATTCTAAGAAGAGAAATAAGCCTAGTTGTCATGTTTGCACTAAACTTGTTGCCAATTTAAACCATTTTTGGAGAAGCATCATTTTTGGAAGAATATACGAATATGCCCTTGACTAATGTGTTGTCATTGATGTCAACATATTTCTTTGTCTAAGATAGTGTTATAGTGAAGTTCAATGAATTAATTTGCTTTGTGTATTAATTTTGTTGAAGATCAATGGTTACATATTAAAGTGTGTGTAGTGGGATGTATATATTTGTTTCAATTGATATTTTAGAGGTTTGCATGATCATTTCACTAAGTTATGAGTGTCTATGTTGAGATTGGTTTTTCAGTTGTTTAGTGGTGACAAGGTGATAGTATGTTGATCTACATTTCTTTGTATTGTAAAATCTTGTTCTGTAGATATGGAGGTATGTTTGGGATGTTGATGTGTTGTTGATTTAAGTGGTTCATGATTCAGAGTTCTACAAGTAATTTTTCAAGCTTGACAGTCATTGTTGTTAATGTTCTTGAGTTTTATTATGGAGATGTTGGTGTTTCTAGAATTTGTGTTGATGCAGATGTTGTTGTGGTAATTCATGGTTCTTGTGGATGTTTTTGGATAATGTGCCTTTTGTGTTTTTATTTTAATTAATAATTGCACTCACAATTGATTTATTTTTGTGGTATGATGGTGTTATTCATGTTCTTAACTAACATGATGATTATAGTGCATTGTATATTTTCAAGGCATAATTCTTGGAGGTGTTTCATGTTCGAGGTGAAATATTTTGGTCTATGCTGTGTCTTTGGAAATATTGTTTGGCTCACTTGGTAAATTGCATTGATTGACTTTGTAATTAGGTAATGTGTTTTGGTCCAACCTTGTTGATATTTCCAAGGTTGATGTCATTTATAAAAAAATGTAATGATCATGTATTTATGTATGGTTATGTGGATGAGGATATGCAAATACAATGGATGTATACATCTTTTGAATAGAGAGGAGAAGTGTGAAGAAGAAGATCGGTTTTTGCTTTAGTAGAATTGATCTAGGCATATAAAATATTCTCTTTCTTAGTTCATGATCTCTAGATGTAATTTGATTTTTTGTTGTACACACAGTGAGCCTCTCTTAGGTAGTAAGGCCTGTAGTTTTTCATTTTGAGAAGTGGGATCTAGGTAGTGTGCCTAAACAATGGTTCATTCCCATTGTAATACTCATAAAAAGGTATAATATTTTTAACAGATTATATTTATCTTGTGGTTTCATCCCCACCGTAGTTTTTTCCTTAGCTAGGTTGCCACCCAAAAAAATGTTGGTGTTATGTGTGATCACGATGAGTTGTTGATTTATGCTTTCATGGTTAATTTTTAGATCTAAGAAAAGGTTTAAGTTTCTTGAGATTTGGTGATGACTCATTTCCCCCCTCTCAATTGTATGATATATTTCAAAAATTGCTATCAGATCCTAGTTCCTTAAAAGAAGCTTGATCGCTTGAGGTGGTCTGAGATGGAAACTTACAAGGAAAATCCAAGATTTGATGGTTCCAACTACTCTCTTTGGAAAAATTAGAGCTAAGGAAGCATTGTGAGTTCTTTGACTAATACTTAGAGGATAAATTTTATGGAATTGAAGATTTCTCATGAGATCTAGTAGAATTTGTAAATGTTGTATGAAGGTGAAAATTATGTGAAGATTGCAAAGTTGTAGAGCCTAAAAGTATAATATGAGATGTTGAGGATGGGAAAAGATGAGAATATTACTTCCTGTGTGTAGAAGATGAATGAACTTTTGTGTAGTATTAGATGTGTCACTGGTCAGTTGATTCAATCAAAGATTATTTCTAAAGTGCTCAGATCCTTACCTATATTCCATAAGCATAAAGTTGTTTCTATTGAGAGGATATTAGAACTATGACAAATGTAACCAGAGACATGTTTATTGGTAAAATTATAGCTTTTGAGATGAGTGAGTTTTATGATTCACTTCATAAGATTGAAATTGCATTCAATGATAATTTTTGGAAAGGAAAAGAAGAGATGTGATCTCGGACAAAGTTCTACAAGAAGGGTATCCAGATACGAGAAGAAGATGAACGAGATTGAAGATGAAGAGAAAGAGCTTGAGGAACATGAAGCTAGTATTGTCAAGAGATTTCCTAAAGGTGTTGGTAGGTATGAAGGAATATTTCCTCTAAAATAATTTTCTTGTAATAAGATAGGCAATTTTGCTTCAATATGTCTAGATAGAGCTCCTAAAGCTAAACCTAGGAAACCTAGATTTTAGAAGTAATGATATTATACTAAAGAGGGTGTGCTGGATGATGAATCTGATAAAGGAGGTACTAGTAATAATGAATGGGTATTTATTTCTATCAAAGAAGATGATCCAATTCCTATTGATTCTACTAGCTACATGAGTGAGGAAACAACTTTGGCCAAGCAATTTTAAGAGAGAGATAAAAAGGTGATTGCTAGTGGATTCTCACATCGTCTGATAGGTGATAAGTGAAATTTTGTGATTTTGGAAAAGTATGATGGTTGTTTTGTGATATTTGGTGATGATATGCCTTGTCTAATCTATGGCACTGGATACATTACTCTTGATGGTAAGAACAATACTAATGATCTCATATAGATTGAATATTTAAAGCATAATATTTGAGTGTTGGAGAGCCGGTTGACAAGGGATACGATCATCTATTCAAGAAAAACAAGTGTAGAATCTTGAAAAGATATGAAATTGAGATTCCATCATGTACCAAAACCAAGGGTAATGTCTCCCATCTTAATAGTTATGAAAAGAGATGCTTGATTTCTCAGATTGATGAAAGTTGGTTATGCCATAAAAGGATGTGTCATGTGAGTTTTGATAACATTATAAAGATAATTTTTACTTAGGCAGTGAGAGATCTTCCTAAGTTGAAGAAACTTGCTAACCCCGTGTGAAAGTAATGTTAGCTAGGTAAAAAAAATAGATTTAATTTTAGAAGTAATAATCATTGTTCAAGTGGATTGTTTGATATTGTGCATATTTATTTATGTGGTCCTGCTTGAGTTTGAAGTTTCTAGGGAGATAGATATTTTATGTTATTTATTGATGATTATTCTAGCATGATGTGGGTTACTTTCTTGAAGGAGAAGTCTAAGGCCTTAGACAAATTCAAAATTTTCAAGGCAATAGTTGAGATAGAGACAAGTTTGAAGTTGAAGTGTCTGAGATGTGACATATGTGGTGAATTTACTTCTGATGATTTCCATACATTTTGTAAAGAATGTGAGATACAAAGATAGACATCTTATTTGGTGATCCCTTAGTATAATTGAGTAGTGGAAAGGAATAAAAAATATATTCTACATACTGCTAGGATGATGATGTTGGAAGGAAATGTTGTGTGTGCCTATTGTAGAGAAGATATGACTACTATAACTTACACACTTAACCGGGTGCATATCAAAGGTGATACTGGTAAGACTTCTTATGAATTATGTTTTTTTCATGTTCCTACTGTTGAATATTTTAGAATTTTCAGAATTATGTGTTATATCAAGAGAAATGAAGATATAGGAAAGTTTGATGCTAGATGTGATGAAGAAATATTTCTTGGTTATACTATCAAAAGCAAGGCCTACTAATATTACAATAAGAGTTTGACAAAGATAGTTGAGAGTGGATATGTCAAGGTTGATGAAATCAATCAAAGATGATCTAGATTCTACAGATATAATTTAGATGATCAGAATGATAGTACAAACCAAGGAATGCAACCTCAAACCCAAAATGTAGTTTAGATAATTCTAGTGAATCTAGTGCATTAGGAAGATGAAGATGAAGAAAGAATACAAGATTCTAAAATTCAAGAAAAATCTAAGACTCCCAGGTATGTAAGGTTGAATCATTTTGAAAATCGGATAATAGGAGATAGAAATAAAGGTGTTCAAACTAGAAGAAGATTTGTTGAAGATAGAGTTGAGTATTTTATTTATTTCAAAGATTGAACCTAAGGATGTGAATGAAGCATGTATAGATGAACATTGGGTAAAAGAAATGAAATAAGGATTGATGCAGATTAAAAAGAACAAAACATAGGTTTTGGTTCCAAGACCTAAAGACAAAAATGTAAATGTAACCAAATGGGTCTTCTAGAAAAAATTGAATGAGGAAGATGAAGATATTAGAAATAAAACAAGACTTTTTTGTAAAGGATATTCACAAATGGAAGGAATTGAATTTCAAGAGATCTTTTCCTCTGTGGAAATAATTGAAGCCATATTATTGTTTCCTTTTTTTTATGGTTACAAGGATTTTTATTTCTATCAAATGGATGTCAACTCGACATTTATTAATGGTGAATTGGAAGAAGAAGCATACATTGAGAAACCAAACGGATTCCAATTGTTTGATGACAATGATATGGTTTATCAATTGAATAAATCTTTGTATGGACTTAAGTAATCCCCTAGAGCATGGTATGCCATATTAGATAATTATTTGTTGAAGATTATATTTAAAAAAGGTACTATTGGTAGTAACATGTACTTCAATATTGATCATGATAACATTCATATTGTTGAAGTTTTTGTTGATAATATTGTCTTTGGAGGGAATGGTAAGTGTTAGGAATAACATTCCACAAGCACAACTGAGAGGGGGGTGAATCAGTTGTGAGAGAGATTATTAAACATTGAACTTTATAAATCAAAACTTCAATTCAAATGATAACACAATAATGCCAACACAATAAAACAATCCTTTTTGTCGAGGAAACCTTGTCAAAGGTAAAACCCTGGTGGGAATTAGCACCCACAAATGATGTACTGAGAGTATAGTATCCATGTTAAAAGATTTATCTGTGTTAGGAGCTTATTACAACATTACAGTATATAGTCCCTATTAAAGGATAGACCCTATTAGGAGTCAAGAGTAATAGTAGGCTCACTTCCCAGGCACACATCCCAAATAACGTTAAAGCCACCCTCAAGGATTAACAATTTGAACAAGTGTATATAAGAAATATACAATCCAGTGAACAATCTAATAGAAGGTATCTTTGGTTGGTTAGTTCCAATGAAGTACTATAATCACAAACTATGTTCTACATCTAGTAGCCAATCAAGCTTCTTAGCTTCCGCACTTCTCTGCCTTTTCAATTACCTTCTCATCATACTACTATCACATACTACATCTTTTCAAAAGAAAAGATCTCTCATATATACCCTATTACAATAATTGACTAGGTCAGCCAATTAAGGTTTCCCAATATACAAATAATTATTTAACCCCTTGCGAAGATATACAAGGCACCTAACACAAGTAAACATCAATTACTGTACATCATATATACTCCAAGATCCACAATCCATGCTCGCAATCCACAATACACGCTACATATCTAAAGTCGGCCCCAAATAGGTCTCCTATAGAATACACACCATAGCTGATGTCACCGTTAATCACACAACTTGTGTTCAACAAAAAAATTCTTCAATATGCCTTTTTTCATCCCTTAATATCGCATAACCTGAATCATCATCGCCTGTAAGATATACTTAAAACACAGAGACTCGCTCTATCAAGAATCACTATCACAGTCCAGAAACCAGTCCTCACTAAAGCATCTGTAACATCACCAATATTTAATATTAGGCCAAGAAACCTTAGGAATAAGTTCATCACACATCCTTCTTCATATCCTCATATTTTCTCATTGTGATTCATCTATATAGTGTCCATACACTTTTGTAATTTATCATACAATAGTAATAACTAGTTTGTTCACTCCATAGAAACATATGTTGACGTTAGTGACAAAACATGAATGCCAACAGCATTAGTAGTACACAATTATGATATCATCCAACCCCTTTACAAACTAGTCTAGCCATATTTTTTACCATTTTTGCTTCCTCATCCATTTTGTTTCTAAAAACCCATTTAGTTCCTATCACATTTTTGTATTTAGGTCTTGGAACCAATTCCCAAGTATTTTTTTCTTTATATGTTCTAGTTCTTCTTACATAGCTTTAGTCCAAGATGTTGGAAATGAGTTGAGTAACTGAGAGGGAAGGGGTGAATCAGTTACCACAAAAACAAATCCAAGTCCCTTAGATGTCTTAATCAAACTTATCACTGTTACTCGGTTAACATAGATATCCTATTGTCACTCAGTTAACAAAGTAAACTTTTAAGATATTAACTGTGATTATCCTTTAGTGATTAAGTGTAGAAACATAAAGCATAAAGTAAATGACATATACACATATGACACCAAGATTTAATGTGGAAACCAAATTTGGGAAAACAACCAATTGTAACTAGTTACTATTTTTCACTCTTCTAAAGTGAGACTTGTTAGGAGTCAACCCTCTTAAAGGTTACAATACACACTGTTAGGTGTGACCCTATTAGAGGATTTAATCACCCTATAAGGAGTGGCCTTGTTAGAGTTCTTCAAACACTTCAATGTAGAAATGTCACCTTGTGAGAGGATTTACAAAATATTGTTAAGTCTACTCTGTAAAGAGATTTGGATCACTGCTACAAATGTTAGAGAGTAATAATGGATTCACATGTTTGTCCAAGCAACTATCTTTGTTGATTCACATCTCTGCTCTAGCTTTAAACTAGTTCCTTATTGATCAAATATTCTATTGCATCTCGGTATGTTCTATCCTTAATCAGAATCTCATATGATTTTGCATCCACAATTCATATCATAAACTCACACACATCTTACACATTCTATCCAAACTTGACCTTGTATATATATGATAAGCCTTTTCAAGTCAGCTTGAATAACCTTCCAAATAAATAATAAAACTTAAGTCTGTCGGCTACATATAACCAATTATACATAAAGTGTAAATTATTGTTAGTCGGCTAACACTAAATGCATAACTCGGTCAACATTGTAATCCTTCAACGCTCAACCGTTACTGTAATGCCTGAGTAAACTCGGTTAGAACTAAAAATTACTTTGGTCTTCTTCAATGCCCAAGAGAACTTGGCATACACTCACTGTGCTCAGTTTAGGCATTGACATTTGTGTAACATCATTACATTTTTGTAAACATCAATGAAAATACACAATTGAATAATTGTCATCAATACAAGGTTCATCTCTACATGCTTCATTAGTAGTTTTCGATTCAACTTGAGAAATCAAACAAATTTCATCTCTTACTTTAGATCTTGTCATCATTCTTTACTCACATTAACAATGATTTGATTTTTAGGATGGTTCTTCTTAACATACCTCAAATTATTAGGATTCTCAGTAAGCTAAATTGATTCATCTTCAATCTCATCATCAACCTCTAATGGTTCTGCAGGTTCACCAGTGACCTCTTTTATCTCTGCAATCTGTCCATAGTCATACATTCTTTCCTGAGTCTGAAACTTTTCATCTATCACCATATTGGTGCTTTCAATCAACTTCCTCAATCTCATATTGAAACATTTGTAGGATTTTCTCTTAGTATAATAACTAAGGAAGATACTTTCATCACTTCTAGCATCAAACTTCCCTATCTCATCATCTCTTTTGATATAGCATTTACTTCCAAATATTCTGAAATATTTTAGAGTAGTATTATGATTAAACCATAATTCATAAGGAGTCTTATGTGTGCCTTCTCTTATCTGAATTATGTTCAAGGTGTACAGAGCAGTACCAACTTCTCTCTAATGAACATGTGATACATATCCTTCTAGCAGCATAGTTCTAGCGGCATCCAATATTATTCTATTTCTTTTCTCTTCTATCCCATTATGTTGTGGTGTTCTAGGTGCAGATGTATTTTTGAATATTCCATGATCTTCATAGTAATTATTAAATAATTCTAAAGTAAACTCACCACCTCTATCTGACCTCAAAGATTCTATCTTCAAACCTTATTCATTCCCAAATTTTGATTTGAATATTTTGAATTTGTCAAATGCCTCAGACTTCTCTCTTAAATATGTAACCCACGTCATTCTAGAAAAGTGATAAACAAAATGTATAAAGTACCATTCACAATAATAAGATCTTACTCTTGTAGGACCACAAAGATCTGTATGTACCAGATCCAACTTCCCTTTTGCTGAATAAGATTTTCTTTTAGAACTGTTTCTAGTCTTCTTCCCCATAACACGCTCTCTACACATAGTGTTAGATGGTTTCACAATCTTAGGTATATCTCTTACTGCATTAGTCATACTTGCCTTCAGAATATTATCAAAGTTAACATGACAAAACATTCTATGCCATAACCAACTGTCATCAACCTTCACAATACAATAAGAATCTTTAGATGTATTCAATTCAAATACATTACATCTAGATTTAGTACCATATGCGATCAAGTCTCCTAATTTACTTCTGATAGAACATTTCCCATCAATGAATTTCAATTGATAACCTCTATCCACTAGCTTTCCAACACTCAACAGATTATGCTTAAGTCCGTCAACAAGTAGTACACTGTCAGTATTAGTTTTCCATCCAAAGAAATAGATCCAACTCCAATGATAAGCTTAGGACTATTGTCACCAAATCTAACAACTCCACCATCATATCTTTTCATACTGACAAACTTGTTTTTATGTCTAGTCATATGATGCGAACAACCACTACCTATAACCCATTCATATTTCTTTTCAACACGAGACACTAAATATTTTTCTTCATGTATAGGTTCATGATCCTTAATAGAAATAAATCCAATTTCATCATAGTCAACAGTATCATCATCATAAATGCCTTCACTAGCATAATATCATTCCTTGTCTTTTGAATAATTTGATTCGTAAAACTTAGGTTTATGCTTTGGAACCCTTGTAGGACATCGAGATGCAAGATGACCAATCTTGTTGCATGAAACATTTCAAAGGTAACTTGCCTTCAAATTTACCCTTACCTCTCTTTTCTCTTCTAGAGATCAAAGCTACCACTTCATCTAGCTTTCTTTCTTATTCCTGTATCTATTCCCATTCATCAACATCTCTCTCTATTGAAATTCAATGTCAAAGGTATAATCTCCTTTATAGCTTGTACTTTAGTTCTATATGTAGGTGTCAGAGATCTGAGAATATTTGCAATCACTTCTTCCTCACTATAAGTACCTCCAGAGTTCCTAATGCTAGTAACCACTTCAGTAATTCTCTATACATAAGCTATAATATTCTCATCATCTTTCATTTTCAATGATTCCATCTTTGTCTTCCCATTTTGTAGCTTCACCTATTTTGTAAACTTATCTCCTTCATACAGTGCTTCCAATCTTGTCCAAATTTCATGTGTAGAATCTAGGTCTTTTACTTCTATGAATTCACCTTCAGAAAGTATGGTGATCAATGATTCCCTTGTGACCATATTAAATGAAAATAACTTATTTTCATCTTTAGTAGCTTTATCCAATTCATCCTCATTCTTTATATTTTCCTTTCTCTTTGTGATCATCCAGTAGTCGATTCCCAAACATAGAAAATGTGTTCTCATCTTCTTCTTCCAACTGTAAAATTTTTCAAGATCAAATTTTGGACTATCCATCTTGTAGTAAGACATCTTCAGGATCACCTCAAGTTGTTAAGCTTTCTATCTAAGGACCAGTAGCTCTGATACCAATTGTTAGGAATAACATTCCACAAGCACAACTGAGAGGGGTGGAGGTGAAGCAATTGTGAGATAGATTATTAAACATTAAACTTTATAAATCAAAACTTCAATTCAAATGATAACACAGTAATTCCAACACAATAACACAATCCTTGTTGTCGAGGAAACCCTATTAAAGGTGAAACCCCAGTGGTAATTAGCACCTGCAAATGATGTACTGAGAGTATAGTACCCTTGTTAAAATATTTATACCTATTAGGAGCTTATTACAAAATGATGTAGTACATAGTCCCTATTAAAGGGTAGACCCTATTAGGAGTAAAGAGTAATAGTGGGCTCCCTACCTAGGCACAATTCCCAAAGAATTTTAAATCCACCCTCAAGAATTAACAATCCAAACAAGTGTATATAAGAAATATACAATCCAGTGAACTCTCTGATAGAAACTGTCTTTGCTTGGTCAGTTGCAATGAAGTACTATAATCACAAACTCCTCTCTACATCCAGAAGCCAATCAAGCTTCATGGCTTCCACACTTCTCTTCCTTTTCAATTACCTTCTCATCATGCCACTATCACATACTACATATTTTCAAAATAAAATATCTCTCATATATACCCTATTACAATAATTGATTAGGTCTGCCAATTAAGCTTTCTACGATACACAAGGTACCTAAAATAGGTAAACATCAATTATAATACATCATATATACTCCAAGATCCGCAATCCACTCTCATAATCCACAATACATGCTACATATATGAAGTCAGCCCCAAATAAGTCTCCTCTAGAATACACGCCATAGTTGAGGTCACCAACAATCAAACAACTCGTGATTAAAAAAAAACATTCCTCAATATTCCTTTTTTCATCCCTTAAGCTCACATAACATGAATCATCATTGACTGTATAAGATATACCCAAAACACAGAGACTCACTCTGTCAAGCATCACTGTCATAGTCTAGAAACTAGTCTTCACTAAAACATATGTAACATCAGCAATATGTAATATTAAGCCAAGAGAACTTAGGAATAATGTCATCACACATCCTTCTTCATATCCTCATCTTTTCTCATTCTTATTTATCTGTACAGTGTCTGTACACTTATGTCAGTTTTCATACAATAGTAATAACTAGTATGTTCACTCCACAAAAACATATGTTGACATTAGTGACAAAACATCAATGCCAACAACATCAGTACCCAATTCTGATATCATCCAACAATAAGATGAGAAAATATTTTTCTAATAATATGATAAATGAATTTGAAATGACTATGATTGGAGAGATGAAATTATTTGTAGGTGTATAAATCACACAGACATAAAATAGAATTTTTATATCTTAATCCAAGTATTTGAAAGAGTTGTTGAAGAAATTTGGTATAGAAGATTCAAATATATTGGTACTCCTATGGTGATTAGATGTAAGTTGACGAAAAATGATGAATCACCTAAGGCAAATAAGACTAGATACAGATCTATGATTGGTGGATTACTATATTTGAATCAGACTAGACTTGATATCGTAAACATATTTTTTATTATTTCTATATTTCAAGAAGATATTAAGGAATCTCATGTTGTAGCAATTAAAATAATTTTTAGATATTTAAAAGGGACTCTTGATTTTGGTCTATGGTATCCTAAAGATAATGATTTTACTATGAGTTCCTTTACAGATGTTGATTGGGTAGGAAATGTGGATGGCAGAAATAGTACAAGTGGTGGTACATTTTTCTTTGCAAAAATATTGGTTTCATGGTTGAGTAAAAAGAAAAAATAAATTTCTCAATCTATTATACATGCATAATATGTTGTTGTTGTAGTCAATTATACATAGATGATATGGAAGAAGTAGATGCTGAAGGATATCATAATAGTGTATGATGAACCTATTTCTATCTACTGTGATAATTCAAGTACAATTTACACTTCTAAGAATATGGTATTGCATTCAAAGACTAAACATATGTCTATCAAGTCTAAATCTTTGAGCGAAAAGGTAAATGAAATTTGAAATTCAAATTGGAGTATGTGCATACTAAAGAAAAAATTGTAGATATTTTCATGAAGAATTTTCCTAAGGACACTTTTGAATATCTTAGAGGAAAGTTAGGGGTGACTACAACTCCTAATCAAAACTAAGATGCATTAATTTGCATCAGTCTGGTGCATTTCACAGTCATATCTTGTGATCTGGATTGATGAATTGGTTTAGTCTTATGTGTTATGAGTCATATCTTTAGATTTGGGGAGAGAGTTAGTTTTTATGGAAAATATGTGTCTTTTCCATTAATGTCAGAGAGAGAGAGAGAGAGAGATAGAGAGAGAGAGAGAGAGAGAGAGAGTTATGTGAAAAAAGGTATACAATATCTAAGGGTGGGCTATTGATTTCTTTGCCATTGGTTATTTCTTATCACATCATATGTTTCCATCAACGCCAAAGGGGGAGATTATTGGAATAATATGCAAATATGTTCTCGAGTGATGTGTTGGAATTTATGTCACAATATTTCTCTATCTGAGGTAGTGTTTCTGTGAAGTCCAGTGAGTTAGTTTACTCTGTGTATAAATTGTGCTAAGTATTAGTGGTTGTAGATTAAAGAGTGTGTAGCAGGATGTGTGTATTTATTTCACTTCACATTTTAGAGGTTCACATGGAAATTTGAGTGAGTTATGAGTATCTATGTTGAGACTTGTTTTTTAGTTATTCAGTGGTGACAGGGTAATAATATTTTGATATATATTTCTCAGCATTTCAATATATTATTCTATAGATCTAGAGATTGTTAGGGATATTGATGTATGTCCTCAATTCATGTGGTTCATGATTAATAGTTTTTCATGTAATTTTTTGAGCTTGACAATCATTGTTGTTAATGCTCCTCGGTTTATCTATGGAGATGTTGGTGTTTCTAGAATTTATGGTGATGTGGATGTTGTTGTGGTAATTCATGCTTCTTTTGGATGTTTCTAGATTGTGTACCTTTTGTGTTGCTAGTCTGCATTGATCGGCATGCTCTCAATTGATGATTTATGTTGGTATGATGGTGTCCTTCATTTTCTTGACCAACATGATGATTGTAGTCTGTTGCATATGTTCAAAGTGTAATACTTGGAGGCGTTTCATGTTTGAGGTGGAATATTTTAGTTTGTACAATGTCTTGGTCAACATTGCTTGGTATACTTAGTAAATTGTGTTGAGTAATTGGGTAATGTGTGTTGGTCTGACCTTGTTGATATTTTCAAGTTTGATGTCATGTATAAATAAATGTGATGATCATGTATTTATGTATCGTCACGTGGATGAGGATATACGAATGCACTGAATGTAAACATCTTTTTATGGCCAAGAAGAACTATGAAAAAGAAGATTGTTTTCTACTTCAATGAAATGTATCCAGGCATAGAGAAGATTTTATTTCTCAGTTCATAATCTATAGATGTAATCTGATTTTTCCTTGCACATGAAGTGAGCCTTTCTTCAGTAGTAAGCCTTTTTTTTTCATTTTGAGAAGTGAGCTCTAGGCAGTGTGCCTAAATGCATGTGCATTCTCATTGCAATACTCCTAACAGGGTATAATACTTTTAGAAGAGTATACTTATCTTGTGGATTCATCCCCATCATGGTTTTTACCCTTAATGAGGTTTCCACAATAAAATATCTTTGTGTTAAGTGTTTTCATGATGAGTTGTTGATTTATACTTTCATGGTTAATTTTATTTTTAAAGAAAAAGTTTAATTTTCTCAAGTTTTGAGATAATTGATTCACTCCCCCCGCCCCCCCCCCCCCCCCCCCCCCCCCCCTCTCAGTTGACTGTCCTATTTCAACAATCATTCCCTAGGTTTACTTCTACCAAAATCTCATCCTGAGTTGGTGCAATTCTTATCATATTTCTATCATTCCCATTAAAACATGTTTCAACGCAACTAATCCCCTAGAAATCTTGTTTTCTTTCAATTGAGTAACTTCATTGCTAAACATTGTTTTCTCATTTTTAACCATTTGGAATAATTCACTCCAATATATTTATTTTGATTCATACCCATCTACACATTCCAATAATTCAAGAAAGTATTTATCATCTTCAAATACTTTTTAGTTACATACATTATTAGGAATTGATGGCCTAGTTTTGATTTCAATTTCTAACATCCCAACTAATGTGATGTTAGATCCCCACAAAGAAATGTTTGCTAAAATATATTTCATTACATTTTTATTCCTTTCAATTCATTCTATTGAGAATACATCAAATGAATAAATATTATCAGATACTATAAACCTATATATATTTAAGATTTTATTCTTTCAAGAGTACATAGACCTCACCTATGAAACAATCAGTTCAGAATGTCCAAAGACTCTTCTAGTATTTGTATCCCTTGTTTCACTACCATATTACCTATAATCTAAAGGAATTAATATTTTTTAATACTATTAGTGCACTCAAAACATAATAGAAATGAATACTTAAAAGTTTTCCCAATAGGAGAAATAAAAGAACATCAACACCAAACCCATCCTTAAAACAAGCCACATCAAAATACATGTTCCACAATCCATTTTGATCATTTTTTTAGTTCCAAAGGTATTGGATTAGTATTCCTTAATAATGGATTCACCTCTTCTATTGTAAAATTATCCATGTCAATATTAGAGAAACAATTAAGATCGTTAAGTGAAATCTTTTCAACTATAATTGCAAACCTTGGTTCCCTATAAATTTAAACCTCCTTTTTGTTCAGTGGGACTAGTTTATTATTTATGAGAAAGGTAAGGTAAAAATGATCTATTTGAGAAGAAAACTTGGTTATGGTTGTCCATCAATAAACTTCAAGAGTTCTATAGTTTTCACTACAAACTTCATTCACTATTTCCTTTATACATATGTCTGCGGTGTCCATCAATTTTTTGTTATGCAAATTTGATGTTTTCAAAATACTATAAGTTATTGAAATAGAATTTCTATGATCATCTATTTTCATAAATTTAAGAAGAGGAACTGAAAACCTTATTTGGGTTAGTGTTTGTTCCATATCAAGATTTGGAGCATTCATTATAGTAGAATATGGAACTAATTTACTTCAATTTTTTATAATTTCTCATTTTATTCAAATGGTGTAGATTTAATTGTTCCTTGAGTGGTACTTTATTTTTTGGTTTTTATCCTCCTTTTGAATATTCTTTGAAATATCAAAGAGAACTTTTTGATTGTTAATATTTTTACCTTGACCATCAACCTTTCTAACTACCACTGAAGATTTATTTTAAATTTGAGTTTGCAAAAATGAATGCCTACATGTTGCCCATGATATGATCCAGTTGTTCTATTCCTAAAATTATAATTACTCTTATCTTGTTGAATGGAAGCAATAGTGAGTGGCCTCTTTCCTTTATTTGTGGTCTTTCTAAATATAATATTTTCCCTTTGTCATGACAACTAATCATCACCATAATTTGTTGGAATTGGTTGTGTTAGAGGTGTTGACATTCATGTTTTTCATTGATGTCAACATATGTTTCAATTGAAGTCTCAAACAAACTGGTTACTACTAGTACATGGAAGATTTACAAAAGTGTATGGACACTATACGGGCTTTAAGAGCATGCAAGCTTGGAGATGTGTATAGGGATGAGAAGAGATATTATATCTAAGGTCACTTGGCTTGATATTACTATTGGCACATGTTATAGTTGTTAACCAACTGATGGTAATGGTGATGAAGACCGAGTTCAGAAGAATACAAGAAAGTAGAATGGTTAGATTAGTTGTTAGTTTGTCATTAATGTCAAGTAATTGATTTCTGGTTTATATTAAGTTTCCATATCAATCAAAGAGGAACTTAATTGGGAAGATAATAAAGATCAAACAATGATGAGGAACTATTGGTATAATTTATTTTTTTACTTAATATTTGATGTTGTTAATTCGGTAAAGAAGAGAGGTCAAGTCGATAAAGGGAAAAACCTAGTTACCGAGAAAGAAGTCACTATTCGATCAAGCAAAGAAAATACAGTCACCAATAAAAGTTCACAATCAAGCAAGGTCAGTTACTGAGCAAGGTTGTTAACTGAGAGAAGTCAGACATCGAGTGAAGATAATCACCAAAGTCGTCGAGTATAGAACAAAGTTTGAACAGGGATCAGAATAAAATTAATGCAAAGGAATAAAGATCAAAAAGATGCTAAGGATGAAGGCGAAGTTTTTTACAAGATCTACGGTCATGAAAAGTCAAGTTAAAAATCTAAGATGTAGATTAAGAGGCAAAAGAAAGTTGTCATTTCCAAGAGAAAGTGCAAGTCACGAGGCAAAGTTAACCGCCTAACGAGTTGAAAATAAATTGTATCAATTCATTTGAGATGATTGGATGACTGAGTGCAATTGACAAAAAACCTAATCAATAGGATTAAGAGGCAAAACAAAGGCCCATATATTGATGAGTTTGTATGTTTATACAGAGTTTCTAGCAAAGTAAATTATTGAAGAGCTACCGAGAAGAGTAGTGAAAGAGTTGGATATGTAGTCCAGAGGAGAGACTGATGAGTTGATGATTTTTTGGTGCAAGTAAGATTTAGAGAGAGAACAAAGGATCTGATCAAGAAAAGTATAGTTGTAGAATCATAGGTCACATTAGTACACTATTTCTTACCAATATTTGTAATAGAAAATATCTTAACCGAGTGGACCTAACAAGTCATTTTGTAGATGCTTGAGAAAGGTAACATTCTAGGATGAATGTTTAATCCCTCTAACCAAGCCACTCCTAACATGGTGAAGATCTTAATAGGTCTAAGGTAAATCCCCCAATAGGGTCACATCTAACAAATGTTCATTGTAATCATTAATCGGATTTGATCTTAATTGAGCATACTTTAGAAGAGTATTTTATTTTGTAGGTGACAATTCCCACAGAGGTTTTTTCCCAAATTGGGTTTCCTTTTTAAATCGGGTGTTTCATGTGATGCTTGATAACTGTGAATTTTATTTTCTTCTGTTATATGCTTTTTGTCAAGTTTGTGAAGAGTTTACAAGTTTTGGTTGATGTTGTTATTTTAATCACCGAGTTGAATCAGAGGTTTAGATTTAAAGTATTAAGGTTTAATATTTTTTGATTCACCCCCTCTCATTAAACCATCTTTAGTAGGGTAAACCAACAATTGGTATTAGAGAAAGTTCTCTGAGAAGATAAATTTAAAGGTACTTGAGTTAAATATCCAAAGATGTATAAGAGGGAATCACCAAAGTTGAATAGGAATAACTTTTCTACATGGAAAAAAAGAATGAGGATTCACATATCTAGTATTGGAGATTATGCACTAAATCATATTGACAATGAGTACTAACCTCCACTGTTTGGTCCTCTAACATTTGTGAAGATAAGAGAAAGAAAATATCACATGCAAGTGATGATAGAGATAGCTTCTACTCTCATTGAACTAGAGTTAGATGATTTAGAAGGTTGTGGTATTGCTAAGAAGATGTGGGATAGGCTTACACTAGTTTTTGGCAAAGATCAACATGTTTAGAAAGTTGTTAATGAATAATATGTTACAAGAAAGATTCTTAGAACACTTCTACCTATCTATGCAATCTGAGTATCTGCTATTCAAGAGTTGAGATCCATTCGACATATGTTTGTTACTTTGGATACTACAATCGGTAAGCTAACTACTTTTGAGTTGAGTTATTTTGATAATAGTTTTCCTGCTACTTCTTAGATTGAATCTACATTTAAATCTATTGGTGTTTGAAAACATTTATGCTTTGAAATCCACCATTATACCTAGAGACTGATGCTAGGAGTGGTTGGCTCCAAGTGTGAAATATCTACAAGGTAAATGGACTAGCTATAGGGACAAATCTATCCTCTACACTTTTGGCTCTATTAAACCAAGGCAGGCACACCTAATGTAGATAGATATTCAACACTTTACAACTCCTTATTACTCTACAGTATAATAACAGATAATGGTAAGAAAGTACTAAATGATAACCAGACATTCATTGATTCTCCATTACCATGTAGGACATACAACCAACAACCATAGGATATGAAAGAACTTATTAATGGTTTTTATATAAATTTGCATAATATAGCCAAACCAAATCAAACATGTATCAACAATGGATGTACTAGTTCTTGATCAATTTCTTATCCATTGGGAAATATCTTGATGCAAATACTAAAAATAGAAACCAACCTATTGGCAAAGACTCATAGCCATAAATATAAGCAACTCAGACCATACACTTCTTATACTATCCTTCTATAGATACACCAAATGCATCTATGTTATATCCAAAGAATATTAAATTTGATCCTAGATCAAAACAAAGGAATAGAATATATACACAGTGAAATTCTATGTAATAAAATAGAAGATCCAAAACTCATAAGGTGAACACCAAGGAGAGAACTGAAATTGATAAATACTTATATTAAGTATGATGAGCCAAATTTATGCATCTACATGACTGAGAAACTACACCATTCAATAATATGCAAAAGATCAAAGAACTTTCTATCTTACCTTAATGCAAACTAACATGAATCTACTATATCCTTGGAACCAAAAGAAACTGAAACCGCTCTGGGACTCAAAAGTTTTGGAACCCCTAAAACAGAGAAAAGAAGGCCTTATGTAGAAGGAGGAAACCCTAGGAGAAGGTTATCTGAAAATTGTCCTTCTATGAAATTAATGCATTCCTTCCTCTTGTCAGATGATCTTTTCTCAAAAGATCAAGAAAAGATCTGACTTGACGCATCATCCACCAAGATGCAAGAGATGATCGATCATAATGGTAGAGAACTCATGGTATGGGAAAAGAATTTACACAAATAGTGCATAGACCAGAGGCCCATTCCACCACCATGTTGCAATTAATGCAAACAGTAACATCTTCAACCATAAAATGATGCCATAAATTTTGAGTCCAGGACAAGAGAACCTCTATCCATTCCCCTGCAAGTCTGAAAAATGTTACCAAGCCTGGAAACCCTTAGGAAAGATTTTGAAAAATCAAAATTCATTTGCGATAGTTATTCCTTGCACAGAAACCCCATCAACAACCTAGATTTGAAACTTTATTGAACCTTAAAACATGACCGTAGATCTTTTAAAGTTACTCGGGAATCAAGATATGATCTACCACGAGTCATGATGTCACAATGCCTTACAAATTAATCAACCTGAAACTTCACTCTTGAGGCATCATGTCAACGGCACGATCAAGAAAAAATTATTCTACCTTTAATCTCCTTTGAAACCCAAGACCTATGACCTTAGCAGAGCTACATGTCACCCAGGTGCAATGCCTTAAAAACCAGTGTTGTTTGCATCTTTCCTTCAAGGAAAAATGCCCACCATTGGATCAGAAAGATCATGTCATCCCTTAACTACTTTAGTAACCTGGAAACCCTGGTCCCACTAACCTCCATGTGGTGCAAGGGCACAATGCCTTAAGGAATAACTCGCATGCATCTTGAAGATCAAGGCAAAGAACCCATCGTAGATCTTCCTCTGATCTATCAAAACCTTCTTTAACCTACCTTTAACCCGAGTATCTCAATCCCTTTGTATCATTGAATCACTAGATCTTTTGCCTAACATTGGTCTAATCATGAGATTCAGAGATAAAGGCTATCTGTGAATCGTCGATCACTTGTCTTGACCCATGGTTTATCTAGAGATTGAGCAATAGCCATTGACCTTATGAGTCTCCAGGTCTTAATCAATGGTTGGCACTTAATCTCATAAGACTTGGCTTTACTCAGATTATGTCTCGAGATTCAGAGATAAGACACATCTCTGAATCTTTGAATGTCTTCCTTAACTCTAGTTTAATTATGAGATTCAGTGACCAGGCATGTCTCTAAATCACAAAAAAACTTTGCCTTTACTATGGTTTATCCAGACACATAGCGGTAACCACTGATCATATGAGCCTCTTAGACACATGTCTACATCTTGTCACATCTCAGCCCTGCATCTCCTAACCACTAAATACTTTAGTTGACCTTGACTTTATCTGGAGATTCAGAACCAACCACACATCTTGGCCTTGATCAATGTTAGGCACCAGATCTCACAAGGCTTTACCTAACCCAAAGTCTATTCTGAGATTCAGCGATAAGGCATATCACATAATCTCCAAATAAAATTCTTAACTCTGGTTTAGTCTTAATTTTCACAGATAAATCTTATCTCTTAATTGTTGGATAAAAGACTTAACTCGACTTAAATTATGAGATCTAGTGACAATCCTCTAATCTCAATAGCATCAACGGTCCTTTTTGAATCTCTAGATCATTTGAGACTTAACCACCACCTTACGAGATTCAAAGACAAGCATTAAACTATTAAGTCCCTCCTTTCTTCCCAGATCTCTAGATTCTACTAACTTAGCCACTAACATTATGAGATCAAGAGATAACCATCGTTCCAAGTCGTTGAATGTCAAGAACAAACCACCAAGAATTATGAGATTAGAAGATAGCCTTATTGTGCCAGATCTCCATAATAAAAGGAATATTTGATCCCAATCAAATATTAAGAGACAAGGAAAAAAGGCACATGGAGAAATAAGACTTAAGTGGCATGAAAAGGTAACTTCAAAATATAACGGGCCACAAACACTTAGGGTTTTTCAAACACACAAAGGGTTTTAGGGCTTAAGAACAAATATGTCATTCAAATCAGGCTTAAAACACTCAGAATAATGCCAAGGGGATGCATTTGAGCCAAATTTTAACAAACCTAAAAAAATTATCCTTGACTATTGGGAAGTCTTGAGATTCTATATCTAGTGATGGATATGCAAGTATTTCTATTGAAAGATTTCATAGTTGTAAGAGTGAGCTTGAAGATCTATATGTTGAAGATGAAAATAATGAAGCTTAATTTGAAGCATTATTAGCTAAGAGACTACCGAGAGGTAAAAGAAAGTACAGAGGTAAGCTACGTTTGAAATGTTTTTCATGCAACAGGATTGGTCAAATAGCTTCTAATTTTATTGACAATAATGATAAGAAAGATTTAACAGAGACAACAACAAGACTGAGAACAGATTTAGAAGATTCATAGATTTTAAGAACAAAGGAAAGAAAGCATGCTACATTGTTGAAGGAGGTTCATCTAATGATGACACCGATGATGATGATGAATAATTTTTTTTAAAGATGAAACTGATGAAGAAAGGTACATTGAAGAAAAAACCTTAATATCACAAATAAGTAAAAATGATACATGGATTATAGAAAATGATAACTCACACCACATGACTGGTGATACTGATAATTTTATTACTTTGAAATAGCATAATGGTGGTAATATTAGGTTTGTAAATGATGGCCCATATCCTGTGAAGGGAAAAGTTTCTATAATCCTACTGAACAATACTAAGTGTGATGATGTCTATTTGGTTGACGGCGTGAAATACAATTTGTTGAGTGTGGCACAGTTAAATAATACAGGTCACCAAGTGGAATTTAAAAAGAAGAAGGTAAGCATATTTGATCAAAAGGGAAGTCTTATTTCTACTGGAGGTTAATCTAAAGGTAACTTATTCTAACTTGTTACATCCATAAAGAGTTGTCTGTTTGCTAAGATTTAAGATGTATTGCTATGGCACAAAAGGCTATGTCATGTTAATTTTTCCAACTTAATCAAAGTGAGTAAGAAGAATAGAGTAAGAGGTCTACTGAGTCTAGACAGACCTGAGAATGTAATGTGTAAGGGATGTCAAGTAGTTAAGATGACTAATCAAGATTTACAAGAAAAACCTATACTACACAAGGTATATTGGAATTCATACACACCGACCTATACAGTCCCATGAGAACACAGAGATATTATGGAGATAGATACTTCATATTGTTTGTTGATGATTATTCTAGAATGATGTCGGTTATATTTTAAAAATAAAAATTGGGTGCATTTCAAATGTTTAAGTGGTACAAGACTATAGCTAAAAAATAAACAAGGAGACATATGAAATGTTTGAGATCTAACGGAGGTGGAGAGTTCACATCTGAGGAATTTACACTCTTTTGCAATGAACACGGTATAAAGAGGTTGATGTCTTCTTTGAGAACACCACAATAAAATGGTATAGCTAAAAGGAGAAATAGATCCAAATGTACGGATTGTACTAGAACACTGATGATTGAGAATCAGATTTCTCAAACCTTCTACAGAGAAGCAGTAAGAACTACTGCTTATACACATAACCAAGTCCAACTGAAGAAGGGAACTAAAAAAACACCTTATGAGATCTTGTATGGACACAAACTAAATGTAAGTTACTTCAAAGTATTTGGAAGTAGGTGTTATATTCTTAAAGATGCAAGAGATGGTAAATTTGACTCTAAAGGAGATGAAGGAATATTTTTGGGATATTTTACAAAGAGTAAAGCCTACAAACGTTTGAATAGGAAGAATAACAAAATTGTAGAAATTAATATAAAAAAAATTGCTGACATATTTGTTGATGACATTGTCATTGGAGGCAATGACACATTGTGCAGATATTTTTCTAAGGAGATGAGAAAGGAGTTTGAAATGTCTATGATTGGAGAGATTATGTTCTTTCTTGGACTTCAAATTCAATAGGTAAAGGAGGTGATCTATATTACACAAGAAAAATATATCAAAGAGATCCTAGAAACCTTTGGTATGGATGACTCAAAACTGGTTGGAACATAGATGTTCACTGGCTGCAAGTTATCTAAACAAGATGAGTCACAAGAAGTCAATGAAGCACTCTACCAATCCATGATTGGTAAGTTGCAATATGTAGTGCACAAAAGACCAGATATTGTTCATGAAGTAGGAATTTGTGGATGGTTTTCTTCTGATTCTAAGGAAACACATATGTCTGTAGTTAAGATAATTTTTAGATATCTGAAAGGCACTAAAGATTTCAGCCTACTATATAATAAAGGAGGAGACTTTGACTTGAAATTCTATATTGATGCTAATTGGGATAGAAACATTGATGACAAAAAGAGTATAATTGGAAGAGCTTTCTTTTTAGGAGAAAGACTAGTTACATGGCTAAGCAAGAAACAAAGTTGTATATCACAGTCTACTACCAAGGTTGAGTATGTTGTTGCAGCTGTGAATTGTGTAAATATTGTGTGGGTCAAACAACTACTAGAAGTTGTGCAAGAAGAGATCACCAATCTAGAGACTATCTATTGTGACAATATAAGTGCTATAAACATATCAAATAATATAGTAATGCACTCAAAGACCAAGCACATATCTATCAAGTATCACTACTTTAGAGAACAAGTACAAGACAATCTTGTAATGTTGTAATATGTGAATTCAAAAGAAAAATTTTGTTGACATATTCACCAAGCCACTACCAAAGGATGATTTTTAGTATCTCAGAGGTAAATTAGGGGTCTTACCCCTATCCAACATTTATTAAATGAAAGAGGCATGTTGCATCAATTCTAGGACACATTAGAATATCTGAATTTTGAGTTGATGTTGAGTAATCACACTTTAGGTGATACCTGAATTTGTGAAAGGAATTATGTATGCAAAGAGAAATTAGTACATGAAAGGTATGACACACTACCTGAACAATATTTTAGGAGTATGGATCTCTGGCATTGTTGTCAAAGAGGGAGAAGTATATAATTGATGACTTCACAGGGGAGAAGTAAGTACAAGGGGTAAGAAAGTGATGAATATAAATAAAGGAGACTATATGTAAGAGGGAGAATGTAACAGAAGGCAAAGAAAAAGAAAAAGCTAAGAGGTAGAAGAGATAGTACAGAAAGATTAGAGTAGACCATCATCAATTGATAGTATTGCCATCAATTCCAAAGAGGGAGATTGTTAGCCAACTGATGGTAATCATGACGAAGATCAAGTTCAAAAGAATACAAGCAAGTAGAATGGTTAGATCGGTTGTTAGTTTGTCATTCATGTCAAGCAATTAATTTTTGGTTTATATTAAGTTTCCATATCAATCAAAGAGGAACTTAATTGGGTAGATAATAAAGAGCAGGCAATGATAATGAACTATTGGTATAATTTTTTTTTTAAACTTAAAATTTGTTGTTGTTAAGTTGGAAAAGAAGAGAGGTCAAGTTGGTAAAGGGAATAGCCTAGTTACTGAGCAAGTAAGTGATTAGTTAGATGAGAAAAGAAAAGATAGTCACCAATAAAACTTGAAAACCGAGCAAGGTTGGTAACTAAGAAAAGTTAGACATCGAGTGAAGAAAATCACCGAAGTCACCAAGAAGGGAACATAGTTTGAATAAAGATTGGATTCAAGGAGCAGAAAAAATTTAATGTGAAGGTACAGAGATCAAGAAGATGCTAAGGACAAAGGAAAAGTTTTTTACAAGATCTAAGGTCATGAAAAGTCTAGTTCAAAATCTAAGATGTAGATTAAGCAGCAAAAGAAAGATGTGAGTTCCAAGAAAAAGTGCAATTCATGAGGCAAGGTTAACCGCCTAGCCGAGTTTAAAATACATTGTATCAGTTCATTTGAGATTATCAAACAAGTGAGAATAATTGAAGGAAAACCTAATCAATAGGATTAAGAGGGAAAAAAAGGCCTATATATTGATGAGTCTATATGTTTATATAGAGTTGTTGACAAAGTGAATAGTTGAAGAGCTACCAAATAGAGTAATGAAAGAGTTGGATAACCAGTCCAGAGGAGAGACTGATGAGTTGATGAGTTTTTGGTGCCAGTAAGTTTCAGAGAGCGAACAAAGGATCTGATCAAGAAAATTATAGTTGTTGAATCATAGGTAACATTAGTACATTGTTTCTTACTAACATTTGTAGCATATAATCTCTTAACTAAGTGGACCTAACAAGTCCTTTTATAAATCCTTGATAAAGGTAACATTCTAGGATGAATGTTTAAGCCCTCTAACTAGGCCACTCCTAACAGGGTGAAGATCCTAACAGGTCTAAGGTAAATCCCCTAACATGGTCACATATAAAAAATGTGAATTGTAATCTTTAACCAAATTGGATCTTAACCTAGCATACTTCAAAAGAGTATTTATTTTTATGGGCAACAATTCCCATAAATTTTTTTTCCCAAATTGTGTTTCCTCATTAAATCTGGTGTTGCATGTGATGGTTGATTATTGTGAATGTTATATTCTTTTTATCAAGTTTTTGAAGAGTTTACAAGTTTCAGTTGTTGTTGTTATTTGAATCACTGAGTTGAATCATAGGTTTAGATTTGAATTATTAAGGTTCAATATTTTCTTAACCTTATTACAGAACAATAGTTTTTTTTGGTAAAGACTAGTTACAAAACTATGACAGAGTTAATCTTTCTACATTGGAGATAACTTGGATGTGAGCACAATTTATGCTATGTAAGCTTGACACTTGGTTGAATATATGTCAGAGAATGTTGTCTATGATTATTGGGTGCCTAAGCTCTTCATGACAACATATGAAGCGTGTGCTCTTACAAAGATCTATTTTTGGCTGACTGCAGTGATGAAAAGTGTTTAAAGGATAGAAAGCGTGGATTATGGATCTTGGAGTATGATTGATAATTTTTAGTTGATGTTTACTTGCTTAAGGTTCTATGTGTATCTTAGGAAGGGTCAATGTAATTTTGTGTTCAATTGGGAAGTCCTATATGGCCGACCTATTTGCTTATTGTAAACTTGTATAAAGGAGAGTTGTTTCTTGGTGAGGTAGTATGGAAGTGTGATGTGGAAGTTGTGAGCTTTTAATTGTGAAGTCTATTGGATGTAAAGAAGAGATATTAATTATGATAAAATTCATTGGAACTGTTTAAGTAGAGCAAGTTTCTATCAGTTAGTTCACTGGTTATTGTTACTCCTATATCTGTATTTCAGACAGAGAGTCTAGAAGGTGGATTTAACCTTCTCATTTTGATATTGTGCCTGGGAAGTAAGCCTCTTGTTTCTCTTAACTCCTAACAGGGTATATCCTTTAACATAGACTATGTAGTGTATGTAATAATCAGCTCCTAACAAGGCTAAATCTCTTAACATGGATACTATTCTTTTAGTACATTATTTGTGGGTATTAATTCCCACTGGGGATTTCCCTTAGTAGGGTTTCCTTGACCTCAATTTATTTTTTTATGGTGTTTATTTTGATGCATTCATATTTACATTGAATATTTGGTTAATAAGTTTAAAGTTTAGGATATTTGGTACACAACTGATTCACCCCCCACCCCCTCTCATTTGTGTTGGTAGACTATTATTGCTAATAATTGGTATCGTAGTATGTGGTCCTCTAAGAGAAATCTTAAGAGCTTGAGATGATCTAGAAGATGGCGTACTATAGGATGAAGAGTCTAAAATTTTATCCTAAAATTTTTTACAGTTGGAAGAACAATATAAGAACTTGTCTACTTTGTTTAGGAATTGACTACTAGATGATTACAAAGAAGGATGAGAAGATCAAGCCTGAATATGAATTAGACAAAGAAAAAGAAGATGTTTAGTTTTAATATGGTTGCAAGAGAAGCATTGATCAACGCACTCTCTAAGGGTGAATTCATAGAGGTTAAAGACTTGTATTCTTCACATAAAATTTTACGAAGGAGATAAGTTTACTAAGTAGGCAAAATTGAAAAATTGGAAGACTAAGATGGAGAGTTTAAGAATGAAAGATGGTGAGAATGTTAAAGAATATATATATAGAGGGTTACAAAGGTTGATGTAGGGATAAGAAAATATGGAGTCACATATACTGAAGAAGAAAAGCTCATAAATATTCTCATCTTTGCCTCCTATTTACAATACTAAAGTGAAATCCATAGAAGAGATCATACCCTTGATAGAAAACTTCAATAAAGAGATATTAATTTCTAATTTGACCACCTTTGAGGCCACAGAGTTGGGAGATACTTTACTTAAGGTAGAATTTGCATTCAAGGTGATTGTGCATAATCACAAAAAGACTTTATCAAGTATTGTGAGCACCAACAGAGGTAACATGTATGAAGAGCTTGGTGAATATGTTGATGATTGGGAAAAGATAGAAGAAGAGGAAAGGAAACTAGATGAGCTTGTGGCTTTGGTTTCAAGGAGAGAGAAGAGGGGTAGTGGTAATTTTGAAGGAAAGTTATCCCTTAACTATTTTTCATGTAATAAGCTTAGTCATTTTTCATATAGATGTCCTATCAGGGTTCCTAATCATAAACCCAAGTTTTGTAGACCTAATTATTCCAAGGAAAAGGAATGTTACTATTCTATTAAAGGTGTGTCTAATGATGATGGTGTGGATTATGATGAAATTGGATCTATTGTTATTAAATATGATGAGCCTATTCATGAAGAAAGAACCCAAGTTTCTCATGTTGAAAATAAATTTGAATGGGTCATAGACAGTGGTTGTTCACATCATATTACTGGTAATAAAATTAAATTTGTTCAGCTAACTAAATATGATGGTGGTGTAGTTATATTTGGTGATAACACTCCAAATTGATCATTGGAGTAGGTACAATTTTTTTTTATGTTAAAACTAACACCAATAATGTATTGCTTGTTAATGGACAAGCATAACTTGTTGATCATTGGATAGATTGTAGATAAGGGCTATCATTTAAAGTTCAATGATGGGAAATGTACTATCATAAGTTAGTTAGGAGATTTGATTGCATCGGGTACAAAGTCAAGAGGTAATGTGTTTGAATTAAATACTGCATAGGCTACTTGTCTTGTTGTGAAAGTTGATGATAGTTGTTTATGGAATAAAATTTTATTTATACTTTTTGTTATGATATAGATTGCATTATTTATGCTTTGTGTTATATTGTGGGTTTCATTTCCTAGAGTGAAGTCTAAAACATTTAATAAGTTCAAGATTTACAAAGAAAAAGTTGAGAATGGATCAGGTATAAAGATAAAATGTTTAAGGTTAGATAGAGGTGGAGAGTTTAAATCAAATTTTCTCAATTCTTACTGTGAAGAGAATAGGATAGTAGAGAGGAGAATTAGAACCATAATGAATATTGATAGGGCATTAATGCTTGAAGATAATATAATTTATTGAAAAAAAGCAGTCAATATTTTTTTTCTATAGAGTTCAGATCAGAAAATGTTGTACAGATAGTAATTAGTATTTGGGAGCTAGTGCAGTTGGAATTTTTGTGATGTTTCAAGAAGATACTAAATAAACTCATATTTTAGCAGTTAAGAGGATACTCAGATGTTCAAAAGGAACACTAAAATATGGTTTATGGTATGGAAAATCTGACAATTTTACTTTGCATTCTTATATTGATGTCGATTGGACAGGGAGTGTTGATGACAGGAACAGAACAAGTGGTGGTGTATTTTTCCTTGGAAAGAGGTTGGTTTTATGGTTAAGTAAGAAGAAATATTGTATATCTTAGTCTACTACTGAATTAGAGTATGTTGTTTCTGCTATAAATTGTACACAGATTGTGTGGATGAAGCAGATGCTGAAGGATATTTGGATTACTTTTGAAGAGCTATTGGTTATACATTTTGATAATACAAGCACAGTGAACATGTCAAATTAAAATTTTATGCATTCAAATACCAAACACATTTCATTCAAATATCACTTTTTGAGAGACAAGGTTGCAGAAAAGGAAGTCAGATTGGAATACATCAGCACAAAGGAGAAAATAGCAGATATATTCTCAACACCTTTGTCAAAAGTTGCCTTTGAATATCTTAGAGGTATGATTGGGGTAAGAAACCCTCTTTAAGAGAACTAAATGATGCAAAAATGCAGTAGTACAGTAGTTATCAGAGCTATATCTTTTCCTTGACTTGATTCTTGGATCCACTCCTCAGGGGGAGTTATCGTAGGATCACAACATGTAAGATATTTGAGTGATCAAGCACCTGGTTGTTGAAGGCATGAAGATTTTAAAATATACACCTTGAAGAGGTGGGATGGTTAGAGAAGTATAATATATGTATCACCCTTTTCCATTGATATCAAAGGGGGAGAGATACAAGTAGAAAATCTGTACTATTTTAGGGGGAGATGTGAAGAGGATATTGAGATGATTGTAATGAGAAGGATACTATTTGGGTTGATGGATTTTCTCATATGTTTCCATTAATCCAAAAGGGTGAGATTGTTGGAATTTTTTCTACTAGAGGTGTTGACATTCATGTTTTGACAAAGATGTCAACATATGCTTCAGTTCAAGTCTCTGATAGACTAGTTATTACTGGTACAGGGAAGATTGATAGAAGCGTACGGACATTGTATGGGCTTTTAGAGCATGTGAGCTTGGAGATGTGTACAAGGATGAGAAGATATCTTATATATAAGGTTGCTTGTCTTCATATTATTGTTTCCATGTGTTATATCTAATTTGGTAGAGATTGGTTATAGAAATGTGATAGAGGATTATGATGGAGCTGGTCTCTGTGTTTTGGAGATAACCTAGATGCAAGAACGAGTTATGATATGAAATCATAAGGTATGGTAGAAGACATGTTGGAGAATTTTTTTTGTGATTCTTGTGTTATTGAGCTCTTGGTGACATCAAGTGAAGAGTGTGATCTTTCAAAGATCTATTTTTGGCCAACTACAATGATTAAAAGTGTTTAAAGGATGGCGAGCATGGATTACAGATCTTGGAGTATAATTTATGATTTTTAATTGATTTTTACTAATTAAAGGTAACGTGTGTATCTTAGAAAGAGTCTGTATAATTTTTTTTCCATTGGGGAAGTCCTATATGGCCGACCTATTTTCTTACTGTAAACTTGTATATAGGAGAGTTTTTTCTTGGTGAGGTAGTATGGAAGTGTGATGTGGAAGCTGTGAGCTTTTAAATGTGAATATTTTTGGATGTAGAGCAGAGATATTGATTGTGATAAACTTCATTGGAACTTTTTAAGCAAATTAAGTTGCTATCAATCAGTTCACTAGTTATTGTTACTCCTATATCTGTATTTTGAACAATGAGTCCAGAAGGTGGATTTAACCTTCTCATTTAGGTAGTGTGCCTGGGTAGTGAGCCTCTTGTTTCTCTTGAATCCTAATAGGGTCTGTCCTTTAACAAGGACTGTGTACTATATGTAATAATCAGCTCCTAATAAAGCTAAATCTCCTAACAAGGATACTATACTTTCATTACATTATTTGTGGGTGCTAATTCCCATGAGGTTTTTCCCTTAACAATGTTTCCTCAACAACAATTTCTTGTGTTATGGTGTTGATTTTGATGTGTTAATATCTACATTGAATATTTGGTTTATAAGTTTAAATTTGAATTATTTGGTACACAACTTATTCACTCCCCCTCTCATTTGTGTTGGCGAACTATTATTGCTAACATAATTCATAGTTGATTACTCATCATTATGTAAGAATATTTTTTTGATGATAACCACCACCCCTATACCTTTGTGCATCCACATCAATATGACTATCTCTCCTAAAATGATCTATTAATAACATGTTTAGAGTATGTGAATCTCATAATATTCATCAACAAAATCTTCATCCATATGGTTATATTCTTGGATAGATATTCAAAAAACCATGGGGTCATCTAAAAATGGACACTTAGCCTCCTCAATGGTTCAAGGGTTTCTTTATTTTTTGAATCTCTTAGATTATTGAGAAAAGGTTTTCCATCCGTCCAATCTATATTATAAGGCATACTTCTCAAATTAGGAATCTCTTGCCTATGATAAGTTTCTTTACCATGTGAGACTCCTTTATTATTTTTTTCCTTATTGTTTTCAATATCCTGAAGTTTAGTTATCACCCTATCTAACTTTTCTTCATCTTTTTCTTTTCCTAGACTTGTGATACTTAGGGTTCTACAAAATTCTCAAACCATCTATTTTCCTAGTTGTATTAGAAGTTCTTCTATTATTTTGAATATTCAAATAAACTTTAAATGCTTCCCTCGGATCACTTTGGTTCTTATTTCTCATCTTATATCTTATATTTGTCTCTAATGTATTTATATAAAAGATAAAAAAAAATAGGGTCAAATGGCTTAAATGAGTTTGTATATTACTATAGATTTTAAGAAATTCTAATTTGGAATTAGCCATAATCTCATTTCTACCCTTTTGGATACTTTTAAACTCATTTAAAGATAACATTAGATTTGAATGATCACCATATTGATGGTTAAACATATATTTAATTTTATCCAATGAAATTATTGAGGCATCTGATAAACTCCTATGCCAAACTCCAACATCATTGACCAAAGATATCATGAATAATTTCATCACAACATTCTCATTTTATACCTCAAAATTATTTATAAATTTCATGAAAGATCTTAAATGGGTTTCACATGATATTACATTGTTCCATGCAAACTTAGAAACTTGTATTCTAATTTAATTACTAATCTGGTTTGGAAAATGAGGGATGCTGGCAAAATAAAGTTGTATATATATTTCTACATGTAAATGAGCTTTTTTCACCCCAACTAATCCATTTCTTACCCTATTGATGGCCTTTTCCTAGTGTAATTTGTACTTGACCTTGTTGTTGGCAACACATTTGAGCACTAGATAGTTGTGTTTGTGTTTGATGTAAAATAGGTCCTTGGTGTGTAATATGTAGCACATATGGTTGCCAATTTTTTTATTTCCAATTCTAATAAGAATAAAATGAGTTATATCCAAAATTTAATACCCGTGTGGGGGTGCATAAAAATTCTAGGGTATTGGAACAAATGACTGAGAAAAAGGTACAATTATTGCAAAAGTGTTTTGCGTATTGAATAGAAAAGTATAACCACCTATGTTTTGATGGGAGATTATAGCTTGTGCATTGGAAATACTTTGGATTGGGATTATAGAATTATTAAATGTTGACTAGGTGAAAGTAGATGAAAGAAGAGTTCTGCACCTTTGAGTATGTTTTGTTAGTAATAACTAAGAGGGGGGGGTGAATCAGTGGCCTCAAAAATTTATCCTTTTAAACTTCAATCCACCAATTAATACACCTTAGATTATTAAGTCCCTACAAGATGTATGCGTTTGAAATACTTGAAATAAATAACTGTCTGTCAGTTTACCTTGTCTGTCCTTCTTCTCCTTGATAATCGATAAGTAGTAAAACTTATTTACCGATACTCAGTATATATGCAGAGTGTACCATTCAATCCATAAATGCATATGTGAAATGTAAAATAATAAAGTAATAAACCATACACATATAACACAAGGATTTTAACATGGAAACCCTATTAAGGAAAAAACCATTGGGATCGATACCCCAAATTTTCACTCTTCTAAAGTGAGCCCTATTAGGAGCCAACCCTATTAAAGGTTACAAACACACTATTATGTGTGACCTTGTTAGAGTATTTTTATATATAGATTGTCACTTAGTATCTGGCATCTATGCTACCATCCTTGAATCAGTCTCATGACTATCAATAGGCTTTATGCTAATCTTACTACCATCCTTGAATCAGCCTCCTTCTTAGACTATCAATAGGCTTTAGGTAAGACCGATGCTACTATCATGAGTCAACCTTCTATTAATCTATTAGGATATACCTCAATTACAAAAGACTGTTAATTCCTTCTTTGTTAAGAGACTTAATACTTCAATGATTAAACTGAAACACAATGACATGTTTCTAATGCAACTTGAATTGCAGATATTTAGATCTATTTATGTATATTACCTTTCTGATCAATGTATCAATTCAATTCCTTTATACTTAACTCTTTCTACTTTGTGATGTTGTGCTTCACTGTGTGTCAGTGTCTGCAGAATTTGTTAGCTCTCCCTTAGCTTGATTGATCAGGACTGCATGAAGTTTAACCTTCATCTATTTCTCTTTAGCATCTTCTATCAATTCACTCCCCTGTGTATCTGATTGCTTGTGGAAATGAATTATGCTTGTCTCTTATATAGACATGATATTCCTTAATTCTTGGTTCTTGATTCTTAATTCTTGGCATGAAAAAAAATCCAACCAAATTGATTTACAGCTTTAACTCCTGATTTATCTCATAGTTATCTTCTTGCCAGTTGTATAAATCATCTTTAAATCACTTACTTAACTGTGGTCAAATAAAAAAAATAAAAAAACTAGTTAAGTCTATCTTTAAGCTCTGCCAGCTAGATATTTTGTCATTTTCTGATCTCTCTATTCTGTCGGTCAATTCTGCAGTTCGTTGCCAGTGAAAACTGCCTATTCCATTGGTGTATCTTCAGTTAGCTTTAGGATATCCATCCATCAGGCATCATTGGATCTTGCTCGTCAGGCAACACTATTTTCAGCTCGTCGGGCATCCTGTGATTCTACTTCATCGGGCAACACTGTCTTCTGCTTGTTAGGCATCATTTTGACTTTATCTCTGTCTTTATCGATGGTGTGCACTTTTTCAGTGTAGTCTATCACTTGGTGAATACTTGACTTTTATGCATTACTGAAAGCATAAACATTTTTCCATTGATTCTCTAAAGTCTTTGGCATTATGGGTATGACCAAACAAATGATATCAAGTTGACATCAATGACAATACAAACCATTAACTGATTTAATGTCTTGCATCAGCTTCAACTTAACATTATCAAACATTCAACCAATTACATTTCATCAATCTCTCCCTTTGGCATTGATGGCAATATACTATATTATCACTCTATACTATTTCTAATACAATATGAAATAAAATTGTTAAGATTCATCAAATTACCAAATAGTTTGTTTTGATAACCAAAAAAATGTCTGACCACTGGTAAGCTCTGTGTTATCTTGGATTTGATTCTTGCAGCTTTCTCTATTTCTTTCTTTTGATGTGTTGTGACCTTTGTTGGTGTCAATTTCTCTCTCTTCTTCTTTGATGTCTCTGTTTTGTATTTGCAACTTTTATACAAATACTCTCCCTATTTGGAGTAATCTGATAATGAATAGTTTATGATGATAATATGGATACATTCTCTCCCTTTGATAATAATGTCAAACAAATATTTTTCAAATATCTGACATTCTGTCAAACAATTTCTTCTCTCCATAATATATTCCTTAAATTTCCCTTATCCATCATCAATATAACAATTTTCTCTGTTGCTTGGTTCTGATATATACATGTTTGTATATAGATGTAGCTTTGAAGTTCAGCTTCTATTTGCATCAATCATGAATGATATTCTGATAATATATGGCTGATGTAGCTTTCAATCCTTTTACTGACTGCTAGACATGGGTTTGACCCCTAGTCTTTTCCTTAGGTACTCAAAATTATCCTTGGGCAGTGGCTTGGTGAAGATATCAACCAATTGTTCTTTTGATTGCACATATTCAAGTATGACCTCTTTTTCTTGAACCTGTTCTCTCAAATAATGATACTTGATGGAAATATGTTTAGTCTTTGCATGCATGACTGGATTCTTGGAAATATTTATTGCACTGGTGTTGTCACAATAAATAACTACTAGTTCTTTGATCTTCATATGCATACCTTCCAGCAACTATTTGATCCATGCAATATTTGAGAAATTTGCAGTAGCAGCAACATATTCTACTTCTGCAGTAGACTGAGAGATGCATCCTTGGTTTTTGCTAATCCATGTGACAAGTCTAGATCACCCATAAAGAATGCTCCTCTAGTTGTGCTCTTCCGGTCATCAAAATTTCCAGCCCAATCAGCGTCGGTAAACACTTTTAGTTTAAATTTGCCTTCTCTTCTATACCATAAGCCAAATTCCTCATTATTCTTCAGATATCTTAAAATTCTTTTCACAGTAGTTATATTTGATTCCATGGGGTTAGCATAAAATCTAGCAATAATTCCTACTACATGCGCAATATCTAGTCTAGTGTGTACAACATACATGAGTTTCCCTATCATTGATCTATATAGAGTCTGATTTACCTCTGTTGTCTTGTCTTCCTTTGTCAATTTGCATCTAGTATCCATTGGCGTTCCAACAGGTTTGGAATCTTCCATCTTGAATATTTTCATAACTTCTTTGATGTATTTGGACTGTGTAATGAAAATACCTTCACTTTTTTGAATGATCTGTAGACCAAGAAATAACTTTCAATCTCTCCAAACATAGACATCTCAAATTCTTTTCTCATCTCATTAGTAAATGATTTGCATAACATATCATTGCCTCCAAATATGATGTCATCAACAAATATTTTAGCAATCAAAGTGTTAGCATTAGTATCTTCTTTCAAATAAAGATTATTGTTTTCACTAGTCCTCATGAATCCAATACTTATTAGATAGGAATGAAGTCATTCATACTAGGCTCTGGGAGCTTGTTTTAATCCATACAAGGCTTTGTGAATTCTACGTACCATGTTCCACTTGTCTGGATCTACAAACCCTTATGGTTTCTCAATGTATACCTCTTCTTCAAGTATTCCATTTAGGAATGCTGACTTGACATCCATTTGATATACTTTGAATCCTTTGTATGCATCATAAGCAAGTAGAATTATCACTCCTTCTAGTCTAGCAATGGGTGCAAAGGTTTCTCCATAGTCTATACCTTCCTCTTGTGCATACCCTTTGCATACTAGTCTTGCTTTGTTCCTTGTGACTTCTCCATTCTCGTGCAGTTTGTTCCTGAATATCCATTTTGTACCGATGACATTCTTGTCATCTGGTCTTGGCACAAGTGACCATGTCTTGTTCTTTTGAATCTGTTCAATCTCATCATTCATAGCACTTATCCATTCTTTATTATCTAGTGCAGCATTGACATATTTTGGTTCAAACTCACAAATTAAGCAATTTGAGTTTAAAGACTCGCTTCTTATTCTTGTACCAACTTTCTTATCTCCTATGATCTGGTCCTCTGGATGGTTCCTTCTTACATATCTTGCAAGTACAGGTATAGCTCTTTGCATATCAACTTGATCTTCATTACCTTGCACATTATCTTGATCATTATCCTGGCTGTCGGTAACAGTATTTTGACCGTCGGTTGCAACATTCTGTTGTTCTGGATTTAAGCATTGTTTCTTGGGTAGAGTTGTGGGTCCTTCATAGTATACAAACTTGTTGTAGTCTTCTGGTTCCTTTGTGCTTTCCAATTCATTCTTTTCTACAAATTCATCAATCTTTACATTTGTACTTTCAATTATTTTTTTAGAAGCCTTGATTAGACATTTAAAAGCTTGGCTTTTGGTAGAATACCCCACAAAAATACCTTCATCACTTTTGGCATCAAGCTTTCCATTTCTATCATCTTTTAAGACATAACATTGACTGCCAAAAATTTTGAAGTAACTTACATTGGGTGTTTTACCATACCATAGCTCATAAGGAGTCTTCTTTGAGTCCTTTCTCAATTGTACTCTATTAAGTGTATAAACAATAGTGCTAATTACTTCCCTCTAGAAGATTTGGGTGATGTCCTTCTCTATCATCAATGTTCTTGCACAGTCAACTATTGATCTGTTCCTTCTTTCAGCAATCCTATTTTGTTGTGGTGTTCTTGGTGTAGAAACCTATCTTTTTATACCATGCTCATTACAGAAATTAGTGAATTCATCTGATATAAATTATCCTCCTCTATGTGATCTCAAACATTTTAGATCCTTGCCACTTTGTTTTTCTACCATAGCCTTATACCATTTAAACATCTTGAATACTTCAGATTTTTCTTTTAGAAAAATGACTATCATCATTCTACAGTAATCATCAACAAAGAGAATAAAATATATATCTCCAGAATAGTTGTTTTTCCTCATAGGTCCACATAAATCAGTATGGACTAATTCTAGAATATCATCAGATGTATGGTTTTTTCTTTTGAAACTAGACTTTGTCATTTTACCTTTTTGACAATTCTTGCACATGATGTTGTCTGGCTTTGTCATCGTTGGTAAGCCTCTAACACTTCTTTTCCTGCTTATTTTCATCATGTTGTCAAAATTCACATGACACAACCTTTTGTGCCACAGCCATATGTCTTCATTTCTAGTCATCAAGCAAGTGGGGTTAGTATCATTCAGATAGAATAAGTTACCTTTGATCTGTTCACTGGTACCAATCAGTTTTCTTGATTCATTGAAGATCTTTGGCTTCTTGTTCTCAAATGCTACTCTGTGACCTGAATTATTCAGCTGAGAAACACTCAAAATATTATAATTCAATCCTTTTACCCAATAATAATTTTCACATTTAATCACGTTATTCAACATTAGTGTTCCTTTACCTTCAATTTGACAAGGTGAATCATTCCCATTCTTACTGTACCACCTTTATAGTATTCAAAAGTATTAAAAAAATTTTGTCACTAGTCATATGGTGAGTGCAGCCACTATCTATAATCCAGATATCATTCTTACTAATCTTAGATATGAGTGTAGTTTCTTCATACCTTTCATCTTCATTTGAATCATCCTTCACAGCTAAAAACACTATCTCAACATCATCATCCGGTTCAGTGTCAGTGTCTTCATCTTTGTAAGTAGCTAGATAGCTAGCTTTCTTGCCTTTGTCCTTGTAATCTTGGGTATCACTTCTTTTTGATCATCGGTAACCTCTGTAATCTTTGTTATCACCTCTGTCAGATTTCTTCTCAAAAGATCTATTATCACTTCTGTCATCTTTTCTTTTGTTAGGACATCTAGCAACAAAGTGTCCAATCTCTTTACAATTAAAACATACAAGTGGTAACTTTCCTTTGTATTTACCTTTGCCTCTTAGCATGCTTCTCGCCATGAGTGCTTCAATTTCATCTAGATCTTCTTCTTCACTTTTGCTTTCACTATCTCTTTTAGATGAGTGTCTCTGACTAGATTTCTTATTCTCATAGAAGATTTGAGTGTAGACTCTAAACTTGGTAAGACACTATTATCAAAATTATTCATCTCAAATGAAATCAGTCTACTAATTAGGCTATCAAGAGTGACTGTATTATTTCCTACTGCTCTCATTTCTTGAATAGCAGAGACTCTAATGGCATATATGGGTAATAGGGTTCTTAAGATTTTACTTACCACTGTCTCCTCTTCAAGTGTACCTCCAACTCCTCATATAGCATTGACTACTTCTTTTATTCTTATGATGTACTGAGTGATGTTTTCACCTTCTTTCATTCTAAGATCATCAAACTTTCCTCTAAGGCTTTCTGCCTTGGCTCTCAGAACATTTGCATCACCTCCATGTACAAGTTTCAACTTGTCCCACATTGTCTTTGTATTTTTGCAATCTTTGACATTTTCAAATTCAGCATTAGAGAGGGAGGTTGAAAGCTCTATAACCATGCAGTTATGTTCATGCTTTACTCTCAATTGATCTATTGTCAATAGTCTTGTAGGCAACACATATGCAGTATCTAAGTATTGAGTAATATCATTGCCAATACCTAATAAGTGAAGCTTTATCCTGCTTTGCCATGAAGCAAAGTTATCCTTGTTCAACTTGGGCACATCTCGTATGTTCATCTTGTGATCTTTACTTAGGTCTTGAAACCTTCCTTCTAAGCACACAAGCTCTATTACCAATTGCTAGTAATAACTGAGAGGGGGGGTGAATCAATGGCCTCAAAAATTTATCCTTTTAAACTTTAATCCACCAATTAATACACCTCAGATTATTAAGTCCCTACAAGATGTATGCCCTTGAAATACTTGAAATAAATAACTGTCTATCTGTTTACCTTGTCTGTCCTTCTTCTCCTTGATAACCGATAAGTAGTAAAACTTATTTACCAATACTCAATAAATATGCAGAGTATACCAGTCAATCCATAAATGCATATGTGAAATGTAAAACAATAAAGTAATAAACCATACATATATAACACAAGGATTTTAACATGGAAACCCTATTAAGGGAAAAACCACTAGGACCCGTGCCCCAAATTTTCACTCTTCTAAAGTGAGCCCTATTAGGAGCCAACCCTGTTAAAGGTTACAAACACACTGTTAAGTGTGACCTTGTTAGAGGATTTTTATACATATATTGTCACTTAGTATCTAGCATATATGCTACCATCCTTGAATCAGTCTCATGACTGTCAATAGGCTTTATGCTAATCTTACTACCATCCTTTAATCAACCTCCTTCTTAGACTATTATAGGCTTTAGGTAAGACTGATGCTACTATCATTATTCAACCTTCTGGTAATCTATTAGGATATACCTCAATTACAAAAGACTATTAAGTCCTACTCTGTTAAGAGACTTAATGCTTCAATGATTAAATTGAAACAAAATGACCTGTTTCTAATGCAACTTGAATTGCAGATATTCAGATCTATTTACATATATTACCTTTCTAATCAATGTATCAATTCAACTCCTTTTTACTTAACTCTTTCTACTCTGTGATGTTGTGCTTTACTGTGTGTCGGTGTCTGCAAAATTCTTTATCTCTCCCTTAGCTTGATTGATCAGGACTGTATGAAGTTTAACCTTCATCAGTTTCTCTTCAGCATCTTCTATCAATTCACTCCCCCATGTATCTGATTGCTTGTGGAAATGAATTATGCTTGTCTCTTATATAGACATGTTATTCCTTAATTCTTGGTTCTTGATTCTTGATTCTTGGCGTGAAAAACAATCCAGCCAAATTGATTTACAGCTTTAACTCCTAATTTATCTCATAGTTATCTTCTTGCCAGTTTTATAAATCATCTTTAAATCACTTACTTAATTGTGGTTGAATAAAACAAATAAAACAACCTGTTAAGTCTATCTTTAAGCTCTGCTAGCTAGATATTTTGTCATTTTCTAATCTCTCTATTCTGTCGGTCAATTCTACAGTTCGTCACTGGTGATAACTGCCAGTTTTGTCGATGTATCTTCAGTTAGCTTCGAGATCTCCATCCATTAGGCATCAATGGATCTTGCTCATTGGGCAACACTATTTTCAGCTCGTCGGGCATCTTGTGATTCTACTTCATTGGGCAACACTGTCTTCTGCTCGTCGGGCATCACTGTGACTTTATCTCTATCTTTACCGATGGTGTGCACTCTGCCGGTGTAGTCTATCACTTGGTGAATACTTGACTTTTATGCATTTTTGAAAGCATAATCATTGTTCCATTGATTCTCTAAAGTCTTTGGCATTATGTGTATGACCAAATAGATGATATCAAGTTGACATCAATGACAATACAAACCATTAACTGATTTAATGTATTGCATCATCTTCAACTTAACATTATCAAACATTCAATCAGTTACATGTCATCATGTTTTGGGGATACTTGGATATTTTTCATGGACATAGTACTCTAAAATGGTGTAGTACACTTGTAGAGGAAGGAATGGATATAGATTCATTTAAGGTTCTTTCTTACATGTACTCACAATATTACCAATACTTTATAAGAAAGGATCATTGGTATTTTCATTAGGTTACAATTTTGTATTAAGAGTTGGCCTTAAATTTAGGGAAAACAATTATTGATTGAAGAGATCATTTTCCTTTTCTAACCTATTTGTTTCTACTTTAATTCTCATTTATTTAGTATTCTATCTTAATTCATCATCAGTAAGTTGAAAAAAAATGTGAAGTAAGTATTATCATCAATAAAGTGGGAAGAAAATATAAAATTAGATGTTGTAGTTTGAATTCCTATTGATTAAAAAAACCCTAATGTGTTTGATTATTTGAAGCATTAGGATAATCTGATTGTTGTAACCATCTGAATGACTCAAAATACTTGTAATATTAGAAATGTACTCTCGGGCACAATGAAATACATCCAAATGATATTTTTTGGGGATGCAAAAGAAGCAGGAACTACAGAATTAGATACAACTATTTGACTTTCTGAACTTGGATCCAAAGATGATCTTTGGGAGAGTCCTTCACATAAATTTATCTCTCCAAAGAAATTTCATAATGGTCTTGGTCCACTATGTAGGAAATGAGTTTTTATCCCTTAGTAGGGGTTGGGATATTAGTAGGAGTTAATGAACTTGTTTGTTTTGGTTTCTACATTTGTTCTCAAATTTATTGTCTTAATGCTTCTTATTCAAACCTTTTCTTTTCTGCTTGTATTTTATACCTAGTATTTACCATTCCCTAACAAATAACTTTTGTGATCTCTCAAAGATACTAGCTTAAAATTTTCATTATCATAACCATTAACAAAGGGATATAGTTTGAAATGATAACAAATAGAAATAATATTTATATATTTTTACACACTTACTCATTGACAAATAAATCTAGGGATGTCCAATTAGTGAATAAAAATGCCTAATGAAATTTCTTATCATAATGAATCACTAGTTAGGATTTGTTTATTGAGAAAACATCCTTTCAATAGAATCATCATTAATTAAAGCTTCTCCTCTTTTTCCACTAAAGAAACATTAACCAAGAGAAACTATATTATTCTTGTAATATTGTCACATACCACACTACTCATATATGATACCAAATGAGTGTCTTTTTTTCTCTCTCCAATTCTATAAAGGTTTCTCAGGTGGTGCTTGACAACTAGGAACCACTATATTGTCTCATATGTGAAAACCAACGTGTAACTTCTTGTTATTACCCAATAAAGTCACCAATATATTATTGTTTCCAATTTATTTTTCTAAGAACCTCTATGAAATATCATTTTTTTAAACATGGAATTATTAGGTATATGACCAACTTAATAGAGTGTAATCAGGTATAAGGATCTAATTACAACCCTCTCCACTTTAGGCTCTATATGACCTAGGCAGGTGAACCTTGAATAAAATCCTTTTAATCCTAATTTCATTTTCTCATGGATATTGTAATATATTAATTTTCATTACATATAATAAAGTTTATGTGAGTTGTGATAATCTTTGAAAAGCCTCAAAATAACATAATTCTTACCATAAACTAAAACTAAGAATACAATCAAACATAAACAACATGAAATGAAAAAAAATGTTTTTGATTTTAAGGGATTTAAGATAAAGCTACTTGCATAGAGAAATGTGACTAGTTCTTTCCTTTGGTATATAGACTCATGAAAGTATACATAATAATGAGAAGTTGTAAAATCAAGACCACGAACAAATTCTTCTATATAATTAACACCTTATGTCACTAAAGTATATAAAAATGGAGAATATATCATACAGCTATAGCATACATCTGACAAGATTCCTGCATATCCTTGAAGAAACTTTAAATCCCTACTTTAGAGATATCAAGAACCACTCAGACGATTGTTAACATAGAACAATAGAGAAAACTAGGAAACCCTTTAGTTTTTATTCCATTAAATCTTGAGATATGAAAGGAAAATGTATAGTAAATCATTCGTTTTGATTTTTACATTTTTTTTGTAATTACAAGAGTTTCAAAAAATATGGACTATAATAGAAGTTATATACATCATTAGACAAAAGACACATTTTTATTAATATCAACTAAACTTGCATACAAAAGAAAATTTACAATGACTAATGGCCTATTGGACAACTAGCTAACTTAATATAAGACATTGATTTTCCTTTTATAGACCAAGGGAGTGAACAAACTTCAGTTCTTTTATAATAATTTAAGTGGCAGGAGGTGACCACCTTGTTGCTAGAAGAGAAAAATAACTCTAACCATTTGATAATATTTTGAGATATTCTTTTATTCTATGTAGAGTGGTAGTTGAAGCTGATTACTTTGAAGGTAATCCCCATATAAGTATGGAAAAATTTTGACAAGATGAATGATGATGTGGTGCAAACTTGTTCAAACATCCTTGAAAATGAGTAGCTTATGGTTCCTTCTTCAAAATATATGCATTTAATCTTGGATTTTTGTTAGATGAAGCCCAAAATTCATATTTATGGTTATTGATCTCAAAGGTCTAGATCAGATCATTTTCAAGATTAACCCAAATCCAAAAGAGAAAAATTTCAAAGTTTTAAAAATTGTTAGGAACAGAATGGCTACTTCCTAGTTCTAATTTCAAAACACAAAGAAAAGGTTAGCTTTAAAAAAAAACTACCAAATATCCAACCCTTGATCCTTGAACTGTTTGAGAGCCCTCATATGCTGAATATATTCTTCATCATTTATCTACTCCTTATATTTTCTATTATTTTCATACCCTCTTTCACATTAAACATGAATCCCAAATTTATATCTAATATTTCAAATAATATATCTTCATCCATTTGTACATTGGCCATTATAGAATCTACCATATCTTGAAACTCTACCTTCAATTAAAATTCAACCTAAAAAACTTTATTTTTTCGCCATTTTTTTCTCTCAACAAAGAGTGCATCCCTAGTATATGCAGAAAAGGCATAGAAACTTGACAATTCTACCTTAATAAGATTTGTATATAATCTATATTTTGAAACAATCTTAATCAAGATATTCAATTTCTACTTTAATTCATCAATATAATCTTGTAGAAGCTTTGAAAAAAATTTATTTGAGTACAATTCTAAATGTCTTATCAACCTATGTAAAAAAAATCAAGTATGTAAGAAATCTTTGCCACTAAAGATGAGCTTGTTCAAAATTTAGAAATTCTATGTCCCTAGTGCATACCTCATCAATATCCCATTTAAAATTAGTCATTATAAAATCAATAAGTGTCTAAAAGACCTCTATTATATTCTTTAGTTATGATTCTTATCAATTTTTTCCACTCTTTCCTTCAATTTATTATTCTCACTATTGAGAGTGGCCACCTCAATCTTTAACTTAATTGCACAATAAAAAGGAGTCCTTTTAAAAGTATAACTATATCTTATCATAGCACTGAATTACTCCTTTCTCCTCCTATTATCTTATGTCAAGAGTGTAATTTATTCTTGATCTCTAACTAAGACCTTTTTTGCCATCTTTGCAACATCAACCACAAGTTTTGATGCCTATGTACTAGTAACATTAGAATACTTCTTTGAGAACAAATGTCAATATAATTGATATTTTTGAGGGACCAAGAAGGGCTTCCTTGTATATGGCTAGAGAGACCAAATGGCTAGCACATCTAACTTATCATCAAATATAGATCCAAAGACTAGACTTTTCTCTTGATTAGGGCTGAAGTATGCAATATTTATATCTTAACTTTTCATCAAGATATGAAATGCTATAGTAGAATAAATTTCCCACCCCTATAGAAGTAGGACTCCACTATCTTTAAACATTTTTCTTCCTTGTTCGAGGGTTATAAAAAATAATTTTTTCAACCCCCTCAAGGACTTCATCTTCCATTTTAATCTTCTCACTCTCATTCAACTTCTCAAAATCAATAGTCATTTCTTTTACTAGTTCTCCAACCTCTTGTTTAAGAAAAAAAATATTAAACTCTTTCTTCTTGATGAATTCATCATCACTCAAATGTTATGTGCATGCATCAATAATTACATCATTTATTTGACACACCCTGAAATATAAAGAAAATAAGAGTCCTCTTTGAATGTGGCTCCTTAATTTGAACCTCCTTCTAAACATAAAATTCATGAGTTGGAAGGATTTTCTTATTTGGGCATTTAATCCTGAACATAAAATGTGTAAGGGATATCCTTACCCGGGGATAGCATTTGTAAGTCCATAATGGTTTTAGGGATTTCTAAGATATCAGAAGGTTGTGATCCTAATGATGAAGGGGCTCCCATGGGTTCCTTTGAAGATGATACAATAAATGACCTAGAAGGTAGTAGAGAGACTTGAGGAATGTGAGGGAAATAGGTAGATGGTTGTTCAAAACCATGTGGAGGGGATTGAGTTGGGATTTTAAGTAGGGAAGCTACTCTAATGAAAGATTTGATGGATGATGGTGAGGATTCAATTTCCATGTTAAAAGGATTAGTCATAAACTCATCATATCTTGTAGTTATTTCATAAGGAAGAAGCATGTTGTCAATATCTGCATATAAACTTAAGAACATCCTCATTTTAATTTCTATAGCATTTATTATTTTATATGGAGGAGAATAATTACCTCATTTTTTCTTCTTTTATTCAGAATGTTGGGTCTTGTTCAATATTTCTCTTATCTTTATGAAAACTTGGTAGTTAATTTCATTTATGATCTAGCGTTAAATTTTTTCATATCCACTAGTACATTTTGGAAAATATATGACTATGTGACTAAAACCTCTACTCACAAGACTAACCCTTTTAGTCACGTAACTTAAACTAATCAAATTCTACTATTTTTTTGCAACTCACAAGTATAAATGACTAATTTGGTCATCGGTTAAAATCACATGGCCAGAAAAATATAAATGACTAAATAAATGAATTATTAAATGACTAAACAATTAGTCACTAATAATTAGTCACCCAAACAAAAATGAATAAATTAATGAATGATTATTAGTCCTTTATAATAACATTTGACAATATCATAGAATTATATACTTAGAAGTTCCATTTCAAGACTAGTAATGCTTGTTAGAATTTATAAATGGAGAACTCTCATAAAACCTAGTGAACATTTGCATGCAAATAACCTGTCACAAATAAGAGAAATTGATAACACAGAAGAAGTTCTCTAAATAATAGAGGCAAAAATGTATATGCAATAATGAATAATTATAAGAGATCAATCCTCATAAAAAGAGGAGATCAAAGCCCTAAAAGGTAAAACCTTAAGATGAAATAATTAATAATTAATATGAATTAATAATTAATGAGCCCAAGTTTAGCTTAAGTGAAAATAACATAATAGGTGACTTAATTAATAAATCAATATGATTTAATTAATTAATTAAAGAACCTATATACTCCAACACCCCCACTTAATATGAGCTTAGGGAGAAGCTAAAATTTTAGGAGTAAATGCAGAAAGAAGGAAATGGATCCCAACAACAAGGCATGATGAGGTACCTAAGTACAAGGAAAACTTTGTGAAATGGGAAAAGGGAGAAAACCCAATAGGAAAAAAATCCTCTCAAAAAAGAGATGGAAAAAAGAGTACAAATTAAATGTCTTAAGAGACTCTCTCAAAACTATAAGTACAACCAAACCCCCCATGAGAGAGGATCATGACTCCAAAGCCCCCCAGAATGATAGAACCCCTGTGTCGATGATTAGACCAATGTGGTTCCAATTTGGAAGAAACAACGGGAATGGAAAAAGAAGATGAAACCCATGAATGTGAGGTGAAACTAGATGGCCTTGATGATGCTCAAAAGAGAATGCATGAGAATCCTATAATGGAATATCCAATAAAGGTGGTATAATTTGTGTGTTGAATCTATCATCTGAGAGGAGATGAATGTCCTTTGATATTTCCTCAACAACTGCACTAGGTGGCTCGATGCATGGAATGATAATGTCAGGCAATGTTGAAGAGGAATCCTACTTAATAAATGTAAAATCAATAGGAGGTGGAGGTGTATAAGTTACAACACTAGTCTCAGGAATAACACATAAGTTCAAGTGACCCGACTTCACCTCAATCAAATCTCGTGAAGAAAGAGAGATATTCTCCAACAGTGGAGATGGTGGACCAAAATGAGAGAAATATTAAAAGTGGGAAGAATGATCAACTGTCCTTGTTGAAACAATATTGTTTGTCTCATTGTCTCTGATGTGCATTAAACCTTGTGTGAACTCAACTTTCTTCCCTATCCCACTATGAGTAATCTAATAGATAGAGAGAAGCTTAGAGGACAAAGATGGAGCACATAGTACATCATTGAATGCACCATAATCAATTCCAATAGAACCTTTCCCACATATGGCCATAAAAATTTTATTCCCCATAAAAATGTGTAGGGTAGGAGAAGCCTCAGAAGAAGAGAATAAATCCTGAGAAGATTCCATATGGTTTGAAGCACTTGAATCTAGTAGCCATCTAGAAGAGTGTGGACTAGCAGTTGCACATACTGCATGACCTTTCCTTTGTCTTTTCCATCTAGCTGGAATGATGATGAAGAAGAAGACCTATGAGAAGTACAAGAGGAAGGAATATCAATGTTACTCTTCTAAAGAAGAGTTGTCAAATATTAAACCTATTTTGCATATCCATTTATCTTCTTCTCATAGCATTGAGACTCATCATGATTAGGATTTTTATAATAAGAACACTTAGGTATTTATGTCTTTGATTTTTCCCCCTTAGGAGAAGGTGGGGTAGAGGGGTATTGAGAACTACAATATTTTCTAGGCTCAGTGTTCTATGACTTATGTTTATATTCCTATTTCACCGGAGATGTTTGAGCTACCAATGCTTGGTTCTTTGATCTAGGGAGAGAATCCAACTATGAAAGCTTAGAATTCTCTCATGTTAATAGAACATAGAAAACCTCAAATGTAGGCATGGTAAATCATAGACCCAAAGCATCCATGATGGAATAGAAGGTAGAAGAGAAAATCTAAAATGGACCTCGAAGCTTAGTAGGAATCTGATAAATACACTTTGTGTTTGTTTTGTTCTTACCACAGCCCTGTAATAATGATCATGTTAGTTTTAGTTTCATCATAAAATCCTCAATAGAGGGAAAAGAATTAGGTGCCAAGGAAGTTAGTTCTGCCTCAATCTATAGTGCCCTAAACTGATTAATGGTGCCAAAAAGATCTTCAAACCTAGTCCATATAGCCTAAGGAGTTGTGCAACCCTCTGGGTGAGAAAGAAGACTATCTGAAACATGCAAGGACATCAAAACCATAGCCTCACCCATTTTTTTCTATGTTATAGAACCTCAAAGGGATGAATAGGTTGATTCTCATCCAAACAGGAGCATAACCCCTTAGACATGAGAAGTCTAGTCATATGTGCCTTTGAGGTAAAATAATTGTGTGGAGTAAGATTGTCACATGAAGAATTTTCCATCATATTTAATGTTTTTTGAAGAGAAAGTTTTATGATTTCTGATACATAACACAAGAAAAATACAACCCCACAACACAAAAGTCCAAACCCCAATCCAAATTTAAAAGTTGGAAAGCTATGAAATGCAAAAAAATAGATGACTATTTCATGTGTACCTGATAAATGCTCTAAAAAATAAACTGCATATTTGGAAAGATCACTAAAATACCTTTCCAATGCCTATTGATTTTTTAAAAATGGAGCCAGGACATGGAATTTATGCCTCCCGGAGTGCAAAAAACATATGATGTCTTTATCTATGTAACATTGCAAGCAAATAGAAAATCCTAAAATGAGAACAACAAAATCAGAACAGACTCAGAAAGAGATTTCTGACGATATCTTGTTTTCCCAATTATGATACCATATGAGCAAGTTATGAGCAAAATACCACAAGCTACTCATTATGGCAAAATACAAAACTAGTTGATGGGTTGATGGCTGTCAAATTTAGGCCCCGCCTACTAACATCACAGCCTACACAACATACCTTCCTATAGAAGCATACTTTTTCAAAAAAGTATGAATTTTAGTTTCATTTAAAAAGCACCTAGCTTTTGAAAGTTTTATTAAAAAAATTATAAAAAACTTTTGAAAAATTTATTAAAAAACTCAAAAAATATGATTTTGATTTTTTATTTTGTTTCTTCTTTGGATTTTTTTCCTCGAAAATCATGTCCGTACGGCCACATATCGAGGAGGAAATTTTTTGGTCCAGATGCTGTAGTTAGCAAAATAGGTCAAATTTTATATCAAAAATCATCAAATCGGCCTTTTGAAGTTGATGGCGAGCTCCGTTTGGACCCAAAGTGCTCCAAAAATAGTACCCCCTTGGATTAGAAAAAAAAAACCTTCAAATCCTCACAAATAAGACTTCGTGTATCCAAAAGAGACCAACTTATAGTTGATCTTGACTAATTTCAACATGATGGATTCAATGGTGACGTCAAAAGAGGCTTAAAATGCACAAAAACTTAGCTTTCAAGATAGGGTCCCTCAAATATGAATAAGGATCTGTAGGTCTGAAGTTCTCATACCATGTTAGAATTCATAAATGGTGAATTCTCACAAAACCCAATGAACACCTGCATGGAAATAACCTGTCACAAATAAGAGAAACTAAAAACACAGAAGAAGTGCTCTAAAAGCTAGAGGTAAAAGTGTATATGCAATAATGAATAATTACAAGAGATCAATCCTTACAAAAGAGGAGATCCAAACCCTAAAAGGTAAAACCTTAAGATGAACGAATTAATTATTAATGAGACGAAGTTTAGCTTAAGTGAAAATAAGTAATAGGTGACTTAATTAATAAGTCAATATAATTAAATTAATTAAGTAAATAACCTATATACTCAAACAATGCTTTTTCGCCAATAGGATGACACTATAAAGGACCAAAAACATTTGAACAACAAATTGTTAACTCCATGATTAATGGTGTGATGAGAGGTCAAACAAGAAGTTAGAAACTTCATAAAATAAAGTTACAAAATAGAACCATACATCGAGCTTAAATCATTAGAAATCTTTCCTTGATTGGTCAAATACATTATAAAGAACACTAGACTTAGAATAGTTTTCTCTTGAACCTATATAAACTCCTCGCCAAAATCATTTTAATTATCTTTGTATAATAAAAAATAATTATGACAAAATAAATAGAGCACCAATTACACTACTACATAAGGGTGGCTTTAAGACATGTTTGAGACAAATTTCCTCTTTTATCTTTTAACTTTTCTAGTTTTTCTTATTTTTTATTTTTTTAATTAATATATTTTCTTTCATCTCTAGTACGACAAAATAGAAAGGTGAAAAAACTAAGCGGGATGGGAAATTTCATTCTTCCAGTTTTCTATATCCAATTATATCCATGTGTGAATGTAGAGTAAAAGGTACAAATATCTTTTAATGTATTAAAAATCTTGCAAAATGGGCCTCTTAAAGGTAATTTCCACATAACATAGGTCGAATGAAGGCCTATTTTAAATTTTTGGAGGGAGTTAAAAGTATAAAATTGAAGATCTTTAAGTACATTTGGGTTTTATTTTGCTCAACAGATAGTTTTCTTAGTAAAGGAAGCAGTTTCCATTTTCTATCAGCATATGTCAATAAGGAAACAAGTATTTGATAAGGAACAATGAATCCTTCTATAATAGATAGTAGATTTATTAGGTAAAGCCTTGGGTTCCATCAAATTTGTAAGTGGTTATCCTTCATGAACAATGTATCTCTAAAGGGAAAGCCAAGGGTTTCATTATAACAACAGGCCATGTATTATATGAACAATAAGAACTTCAATTTAGATGTCAGTCAATAATAGAAGTGTACAGTGAATTTCAATCAAGGAAATTCCAAGATCTCAACTAGAAGTGAGAAAGAAATGAATAAGAAAGATTTAAAAAGAGAAAGTTATCAATTGAAGAGGAACATATTTCATAGAAAAAATAGAAATTTTCATTAGAAAGGAGAAAGGGTTTTGAGATTAGGATTGAAAAACTCTTCATAAATTTGAACAATGAGGTAAGTTTTAAAATCCTAAATGAACCCTACCCTACAAGTAATATATGTTTTCATTGTTTTCCATTCTTTGAAAGTTCTTGATAAAGGAATAATCTTTCAAGATACAAGGAATCTTCACTTTCTTTATTAGATTTGAAGTTATTTGAAAAGAAGTAGGTTGAGAGCATAAGACAGTGAAAGAGAAAATATTTCCAATATTTTCATCCCTTTTCCAAAGGTCTCACACATCTAATGGATAATGCTATACTTTTTGTGAGAAAATTTTATTGAAGGAGGGAAGTGGTGCAGCAGAAACCATGGGTTGGTAAATCAATCCTATGTTTTTGGTGTGTAAAGACCTTTGAGGAGTTTTTTTTTTTCCATATGTTTGTTTTGATCATAGTTGTGAGTACAATAGGGATTAGGATCTAGTTGAGTCTTAAGCCTTTAGAAAGTTGTAATTAGGGGCTAAAAAGTTGTAAAGCCTCCTGATTGGTTAAGTAAGGATGGTGATGTTAGCATGATGTCAGTAATTATTAGAGTAGGTTAGAACCATGTTTCAACTATGTTTAGATTCTATGATGAGATTTGATGATTTTCTGAATCATTTTGTTGAAAATTGGAAAAGTTGCAAAAAGATGTAAAAGGGCATTTTGCAACTTTTAAAAGTTGCTCAGACCACTTTTTCCAATTGTGAAAAAATGGTGGAGAAGTTCCCTAAGAGGAAAAAAAAGGCAGGTTTTACCTATTTAAGACCTGATATGACCTAATTCCAAGGTTGGTCACCTATTGTACAGATTTTGAATTCTGAGAATTGAAGGAAGTGTTATTTTGTGTGTAATTAGTTAGTTATTAGTTACAATAGATCAAGAATGGATTTAATTCTACATTGTATCTTGTGCATAGCTTAAGGTATTTTTTTTCTTGTTGTGTGTTCTATTGGTTTTTTAATTTTTAGTTCTTTCTTTAGTTTTCTGTAAATAGTTTTGTTTTACACTCTCACTAGTTTAAACCAAGCAGTTTGTGAAGATGGAGACCTAGCTCACTATCCCACCGTTCAATCTATACAACCTCTTACAGATAGTGAGTATACTCCATTTTCATACCATGTATAAGATCTTGGGCCCTCAAATATATAGGAATCATTTTTAAGGTCTTTCCCTAGGCAAGCCAGTGGTGATCCCGGCTAGGGAAGACAATGTTGTAGAAGGCATAACTTGCAGGAGTGTTAATTAATGACCCAATTATCTATCAGGAGTTAAATTTGGGAGTCTTATAGATAATTTGTGAAGAGGAGAGGTCGTGCCAATCAATATTTGAGCCTAAATCTTTCATACCATTTAAGCAGCCAGAGAATTCCTAAAACCCTTACAAAACCACACATATTGGGTTAGGGCATTGTACGGAGGGTTGGAACCCTAAGACCCAAAATATATTTGAGAGGTTGGAAAATTAACCTAAGAACCCAAGAAAAGTTGCAAGGCTTATTTTCTCATAATCGGAGGCCTGATAGGGATACTATCCATTAGGTTTGTTTTGAAGTAATTTATGAAAATCATCTATCAAGTTGAAACCAAAGAGAATCCTAACTCCTCTAATTGATAAAATTGAAGTTTAAAGAAGCACCTCCTCCCCTCTACAAGAGTACCTAACAATAATTGAGGTGGAAGTCCTTTAGCTAAGTTGAATGGCTAGTATGTTGAAGGCTAGTAAGCACCAAGAAGTAGAGTTATTGGTTTGGTAAATATTTGTTGGTAGTTAGGTTGATTAGGAGACCAGGGGATCAAGAAACTTATAGAGATCCTATAGGTCATTATGTGTGTAGATAAAGCACCCTAAAGTCTATTTAAATACTAGGAGCATGAGCTTGTGATTGGCTCATCCAGCCTCCCTATCAGATTGGTATCAGAGCCCCAAAATATTTGGGATTGCATAGTGTATGTTAGATTGTGAGTCCAGTGGGTCTTCAATCATGGTGACTAATTTGTAATTGTCCAAGAAGGTTGATGACTAAGATGTATAAAATAGGCTATTGAGGGAAAGAATAGCCCAACTAGAGAAAGCATTCAGTGAAGTACAAACAAGGATTGATGAAGTCAGTGACAAACTTGAAGAAAAGGAAGCTAAGGGAAAAGAGGTTGCAAAAGAGGATAAAGCTCCAGAACCTGACCCTATGTTGCAAGAAGAGCCCTTATTAAAAGCCTTGAAATCCATGAGTGGGAAGTCTCTTGAAGGTATACCATTGTTTAGTAGAAGGAAGGAAGCAGATCTAGTCATGGACTAGATAGAGGGTATGGAGGACCACTTTAAATGTGATGGTGTCACAAAAGCACAGAAGGTAAGGGTAGAAAAGTCAACACTTAGAGGCTCTGCCTTGACATGGTGGAAGTTCATACAAGAAGAGAGGGAGGAAGAAGGCAAGAAACCAATTTCCACTTGGAAGGAAATGGTAGTCAAGGTTAAAGAGGCATACATGTTTGATGACTATGAAATACAATTACATAAGAAGAGACAGAGCTTAATACAAAAGGATCTTGATGTAAATTCCTATATAGATGAATTTCAAAATCTTTGCTTTAGTTCTAATGTGACCAAAGATGAGTGCTTTAAGGTGGTTAGGTACATGAATGGTCTAAAATGGAACATTCAAGAGGAGATTTATTAGCCCTCAAGATTGAGGAAAAAGGAAAGAGGAGACAAGATCAAACTTCCAAGAATAGAGGAAGAGGTAGAGACCAAAGAGGTCATTGAGGTGTTTACCAAGGTAGAGGGACTAAACAAAGAATCCACAAAGAGTATAAAATTGTCGAGCATAGCAGTGAGACAACTTCTATATGAGGTTATGGAAGAGGTAGAGGAGCTCAAGGAGGTTCTAATAGAGGAAGAGGTGTAGGAAAAAGCAATTCTTACTTTGCTATCATGAAGTGCTATAACTTTGGTTAAATGGGACATCCTTCTTATAGGTGTCTAGACAAGGCATCTTCTTCAAAAAATGAGAAGAGAGTAGCATATGCACATGGAGACACATAAAGTGTCAAATCACCAGACGTGAGTCACATTGAATCAAAGATGGAAGAGAACCTGATGTTTAGAAGAGTCTTGATCAGACAACCAGTCAAAGAGGAACCTAAACAAAGAAGAGCCTTATTTAAAATAAGGAGAAAAATACTTGGTAAAGTGTCCAAGTTTATTGTGGATTCGGCCTCCATAGATAACATTATCTTAGAAGAATAATTTAAGAAGCTTAACTTGGAAAATATACCCCATAGTAGTCCCTACAAGGTGACATGGTTGAAAAAAGGGAAAAGTGTCCTTGTGAATGAGAAAACATGGTTGGAATTCTCCATTGGAGGATACAAAGATAGGTTGATATGTGATATGTTTCTTATGGATGCATGCCATATCTTATTGGGAAAACCATGGCAATATGATAGAGGATCCATTTATTATGGGAAAGAAAATACAATCTCATTCAAGAGGGATAGCAAGACATTCAAAATATAGTCTTTACTAGATGAAGGAGACCGGTCAAAGACTCCTAGTGTGTTACTTAGCAGTGGAAAAGAGTTCATGGAGACTCTTCAACATGAAGGAAGTGAGGGCTATGCCATAGTTGTAAAGCCCAAGGAAGTAGGAAAGACTACACAAGAACCTATACAAGTGGAGGTGCAAGCATTGTTTGAAAGGTTTAGAGACATAGTCAGTGATGGTACACTAGCAACCCTACCTCCTAAGAGCTCTATAAGTCATTAAATAGACTTTATCTCACACCAGAGAAGAACCAAGAAGTAGCAAGGCAAGTGCAGGAGCTGCTTGACCAAGGATTGGTAAAGAAGAGCATCAATTCAAGTGCAGTGTGGTTTTGGCATCCAAGAAAGGTGGTAAGTGGAGACTTTGCACTGATTCTAGGGATATTAATTGGATCACTATTAGATATAGATTCCCCATACCTAGGATTGAGGATTTGATGGACATTCTTGGAGGGGCCAAATATTTTACTAAGTTGGTTCTCAATAGTGGATACCACCAAATTAGGATAAAGGATGGGGATGAATGGAAGCCAGCTAAAGGGTTGTATGAGTGAAGAGTTATTCCATTTGGGCCTATAAATTCCCCTAGTGCATTCATGAGGCTCATGAATGAAGTGGTAAAGGATTACACTAGCAGATTTATAGTGATATATCTTAATGATATACTCATTTTTAGCCAAAAAAAGGAGGATCACCTAGAACATTTTGAAATAGTGCTCAAAAGGCTATAAGAGGAACAATTGTCTATTAACTTGGAAAAATGTGAATTCTTCAAACAAGAACTTGTATAATTGGGATTTGTAGTGCCTCAAGGTTCATTGAAGATGGACCCAAGAAAGGTGGAGGAAATCTTGGAATAGCCAACACCATCCATAGGGATAGAGGTAAGGAGCTTTCATGGGTTAGCTCATCTTTACAGAAAATTTATAAGGAATTTTAGTGGTATTTGTGCACCAATTCTAGACACCATTAAAGGTGGATTTAAAACCAAGTTTAAGTGGACTTATGAAGCAGTAAAATCCTTTGATAAATTGAAGGAATAGGTAGCTACCCAATATATCCTTTTTTTACCTATTTTTGATAAGTTATTTACAATAGAGTGTCATGCAAGTGGAGTGGAAGTAGGAGTGTTGAGTCAGGATGATAGACCTAAAGCATTTTTTAGTGAGAAGCTCAACGAAGCAAAGAAAAAGTATTCAACTTGTGACTTAGAGTTGTACACTCTTGTCCAATCACTTAGGAAATGGAGACATTGTCTCTTACCTAAGGATTTTGTGGTGTTCATAGACAACCAAGCCTTGAGCTATATTAAGACATAAGATAAATTGAGCAATAGGCACCTAAAAAGGACGGAGTATCTGCAAGCCTTCATATTTACTATCAAGCACAAGAAGGGGCAGTTGAATAAGGTGGAAGATGCCTTGAGTAGGAGGTTATTGATAGTTCAAGAAGTTCAACTCCAAATCATTGGCATAGAGAGTTTGAAGGACCTCTATAGGGCTGATGAAGACTTTTTTGAAGCTTACAAGGTATGTTCTGATTTCCAAAATCACTTTCATAGTCAATTTTTAGAATATACATTCTAGAGTGGTCTTTTGTTTAAAGAGAATCAATTATGTGTCCCTAAGTGTTCAATGAGATAAAATCTCATCCAGAAGAAGCATAATGGTAGCCTAAGTGGGCATTTTGGCATCAACAAAACCATGGAGTTAGTGCAGAGGTTCTATCATTGGCCCAAGTTGCCTAGAGATGTCAGAAGGTATGTTGAACAATGTGTTGTGTGTATGAAAGCAAAAGGGGAAGCTATTAATGTAGGTTTGTACCAACATTTCCCTATTCCCAATAGACCATGGGAGTGCATTAGCATGGATTTCATAGTAGGACTCCCTAGGACAAAGACAGGATTGGATAGTATCTATGTGGTGGTAGATAGGTTTAGCAAAATGAGTCATTTTATCCCTTGTAAGACCACCCATGATGCTAGTTATATAGCTCATCTCTTTTTCAAGGAGGTGGTGAGGATACATGGCCTTCCCTTAAGCATTATGTTAGATAGGGATGTCAAGTTTATGGGCCACTTTTGGAAGACTCTATGGAACAGATTGGGTACTAACTTGTCTTTTAGTTTAGCTTACCATCCACAAATAGATGGTCAAACTAAGGTGATTAATAGGGTGTTAGGTAAATTTTTTTGATGCCTAACTAAAGAGTATGGGTAGACATGGTATCTAGTTATTCCACAAGTTGAATATGCCTATAATGAAAATATTAATTGGACTACTAGAAGAAGTCCTTTTGAGATAGTATATGGGATACACCCAAGGGGATTATGTGAACTCAGAGATCTAGGAGCCATGGAGTATAGGAGTGGTCATGTAGAAGAGTTCTCTCAGACAATGAAAGATCTCCAGGAGCAAGTCAAGAAGACTATAATAGAGGCTACTCATAAGTTGAAAGCCAAGGTGGATGAGAAAAGAAGAGATGTTCATTTTGATGTGGGAGAATATTTCATGGTTCATCTGAACAAATACAGATTGCATAAAGGAGTGCCTACAAAGTGCATATGAAAAGAGTGGGACCATGCAGGATACTAGCTAGGTATGGGGAAAATTCCTATAAGGTAGAACTTCCCTCAGATTTGGGCATCTCCCGAGTGTTTAATGTGGAAAACTTGGTAAATTTCAAGGGAAAATTGTCTGAAGTAAACCAGAATAACCAAGAGATCTTAGAAGATGTCAGTACAGTAGCTTTACCTCCACAAGCCCAGCCTCAAGTAGAGAATATTTTAGAATATAGTGTGAAGAAGACAGCCAGGAACAAGGTGTATATGGATCACTTAGTCCAGTGGAAGGATTACCTTGAATCTAAAGCTACATGGGTGGTTGAAAGAAACTTCAAGAATTTTGGCATTGATATCTCTCTGATATCCCCTCATGTTCCTTAATCTTTGTGCTGAGGGGGAGAATGGAGAAAGAGCACCCATGGGTTGTTAAATCAATCCTATTTTTTTGGTGTAAAGACCTCTAAGGAATTTTGTTTTATTTTCCATAAGCTCATGTTGATCATAGTTGTGAGTAAAATAGGGATTAGGGTCTAGTTGAGTCTTAGGCCCTTAGAAAGTTGTAATTAGAGGCTTAAAATTTGTAAAGCCTTCTGATGGGTTAAGTAGGGATGATAATGTCAGTGTGATGTCAGTAGGGCTTGGAGTAGGTTAGAACCATTTTTCAACCATGGTTAGAGTCTATGATGAGATTTGATGAGTATCTGAACTCATTTTGTTGAAAATTGGAAAAGTTGCTCGGACATGTTAGTAATAACTGGGAGGGGGGGTGAATCAGTGGCCTCAAAAATATTCCAATAATCAACCCTTAAAATTTAGTACCACAATATTAAGCCTCTAGTTATCTTTAATCCTATAAGATGAATGCCTCCAAATACTTATATCAAATTAGTACTGCTCAGAATGCTTTGTAAAACCTTCTACTATATGTTTGCCGAATAGCAATCTGTTAATTTACTGAAAGACAGTAAATTATCTAGAGTATACCGATCAATCCAATTAAGTTATGTGTAATCCAAAACACTAAATTAATGACTCATAAACACATTGACACATGGATTTTTAATGTGGAAACCCTATTAAGGGAAAAACCATTTGGGACCGGTAACCCAAAATATTCACTCTTCTGAAGTGAGCTTGGTGAAGAGCCAACCCTGTTAAAGGTTACAAAGACACTGTTAGGTGTGACCTTGTTAGAAGATTTAAAAGTTTAGTCTATCATTTGATATCGGGCATCTCTATGCGACCTTCCTTGATCAAATACTCACTTGGCCTGTCAATAGGTATCTGGCATCTCATGTTATCGTCATGATCAAAATTTTTGATACTCCTTTAGATGTATCTCATTATAGAAAGGATCTCTAAATCCTTCTCGGTTAAGAGACTTTCTGAATCAATGGTTAAACTGAAATAGTATGATCTGTTCACATATACAACTTATACTTGCAGATTTTCAGATCTATTGTAATCTCATAAAACTATTCTGATCAATATATCTCAGGTTATACATTTTCTCCACTTTGATTCTACTTGGTGATGTTGTGATTTGTTGCTCAAAGTCCGTAGAAAACTTTATCTCTTTCCTCAACTTGACTGATCAGAACTGTATGAAGTTGCTCTTCATTAGTTTCTCTTCAGCATCCTCTTTTCATTCATTCACCCACCACAATTCATAATGAATTGATTTGTCTCTTTATAGATATGATATCATTGTTATTAGGTTCTTGATTTTCTTGAACTTGGCGTGATCCACAATTCTTGCCAATTAGATTTAAAGAAAAACCCTTGTTTTAAATCATAGAGATCTTCTTTCCAACTGGACAAAATAGCTTTAAATAATTTACCTATCTCTAGCTTATCTTGTCGAAATATAGCTCTTCCAGCTAGATATTTTGTCATTTTTGAACTCAAGTTAATTTTAGTGTTTAACTATTTGATAGCTTCGGTCAACACTCCAGTTCTCCTTAGGCTTATCCGTCAGTTTACCCTATGTTACTGGTCATCAAGTATGCTTTTGATTCTGCTCATTGATAATGCTCGTCAGCATTCTTTCTTGGGCATCACTGTGACTTGACTGTCGATGATCTATGTTTGTTAGGTTTCACTGACCATCGATGTTTGAAGTCACATAGTGAATGCTTGTCTTTTATGCATTACAAAAAGCATAATGTTTATCTCTCTGATTCTCTAAAGTCTTTGACACTTTGATTATAATTGATTATATTATATCAAGTTGACATCAATGACAATACAATCCATTAACTAATTTTATGTCTTGCATTATCCTTCTACATTTTGGTGATCAACTTAACATCTTCAAACATTTAATCAGTTACATGTCATCAATCTCTCCCTTTGGCATTGATGGCAACATACTACATTATCATACTATACTATCACTAATACAATATGAAATATACAATTTCATCAAGCTTTCCTAATGTAACTATTACAAATGTCTGGCTCCCGATAAGCTTAAATAGCTTAGATTTGTTTCATGAAGAGTGGTTGTCTTCAATCTTCAATCCCTTCTCTAGATAGATGTATCATCTAATATCTCTATTATGATATGTTCTCTTCCTTTACTATCCCTCTTCTTGATAATCTCTTTTTCCTTTGACAGCAATCTTTCTCTTTTTCTGAATTCTCTCCCTTTGTTACTTCTCTCCCTTGGATGGATATTTCATATGTAATCAATTTCTCTCCCTCAGAATATTCATTAACTCTTCCTTCTGATTCTTAGGAACTTTTACCTTCATGGATAATGATATAATCTCTCCCTTTATCATATCTCTCCCTTATATCAATGAGATCATTTATCCTCTTATATGATATGGAATCATCTCTCCCTTTGTATGATAATTAGAAGATCATCTCTCCCTTTGACAACAATGCCAAAAAAAAATATTTCTCCTTGTCTTTATCATTTCCATCCTTTACATAATATATTCCTTGAATTTCCCTATCCATCAACATTACAATGTCTCTAGTGTTCGGTGTAGATTTGTACCATGTTGTGTATAGATGTATTTGTTTCTATCCATCTCAGTGTTTGCATCAACATGAATGATCTTCAGATTTGGTATATGCTGATGCAACCTCTTAGTCAGCTTACTGACCAATAGACAAGGGTTGGACCCCTAGTCTCTGTCTCAGATACTCAAATGTATCCTTTGGTAATGGCTTGGTGAATATGTCAGCTAACTCTTCCTTTGATTGAACATATTCTAGTGTCACTTCTTTTGCTTGCATTTTTTCTCTCAGATAGTGATACTTGATAGAAATATGCTTAGTCTTAGCATGCATGACTGGATTCTTAGAAATGTTTATTGCACTAGTATTATCACAGTAGATAATTATTGGTTCTACAATCTTCATACTCATACCTTCCAGCAATTGTTTGATCCATGCAATATTTGAGCAATTTGCAGTAGCATCCACATACTCTGCTTCTACAGTAGACTGAGAGATGAATCCTTGCTTCTTTCTTATCCATGTGACAAGTTTGTCACCCAGGAAGAATGCTCCTCCAGTTGTGCTCTTTCAATCATCAATGTTTCCAGCCCAATAAGAATTTGTATAGACTTGTATCTCAAATTATCCTTCTCTTTTGTACCATAATCCATAGTCCTCGGTGTTCTTCAGATATCTTAGAATTCTCTTAAGAGCAGTCATATGTGATTCTTTGGGATTAGCAGAGAATCTTGAAACTATTCCAACTACATGTGTTATATCTAGTCTAGTATGAACAACATACATCAGTTTTCCAATCATAGATCTATATAAGGTCTGATTTACCTCATTAGATTTGTCTTCTTTTGTCAGCTTACATCCAGTAGCCATAGGTGTTCCAACTGGTTTGGAATCTTCCATCTTGAATATCTTCAGCACTTCCTTGATGTATTTGGACTGAGTGATATAAATGTCCGCATCTTGTTGAATAATTTGTAGACCAAGAAAGAATTTGATCTCCCCAAACAAAGACATTTCAAATTCCTTGCTCATTTCATTAGAAAAGGATTTGCATAACAATTCATTTCCCCCAAAAATGATATCATCAACAAAAATTTCAGCAATCAGAATATTACCATCGGTATCTTCTTTTAAGTACAGATTGCTATTATCACTTGTTCTAAAAAAAATTATGCTAATTGGTGTAGGAGCACACCTAGGCTAACCTTCATAGTTTTATGTTTTTTCTTGTACTTGTAATTGGCTAAGTCAAAATGGTTTGTTTATTTTGGACCTTAGAAGGTCTTTGCAATATGGGCTAGGTGAGTTAGTCATTAGGACTAAGGTCACCAAATTAGCCATTGTTAGTAGTTTTTAATTCTTAGTGTTAGGAGTTTGAGTTAGAGTCTTCAATGTGTCTTAAACACATAAATGATGTCATAGAGATTCCATAAGGTCATGAATGATCTTGGATCCTTGAAATGAAGAGGTTAGAGGTCCTAAAACTTAGGAAGTTGGCATAATGGAAAAGATGCCAAAAGTTGCTATGACAACATTTGCAATAATTGCAAATGTTGAATGCAACTCGGTTACATAGGATTCTCTTGAAGATAGGAGTGGGGAATCGACCAAAAGACCCTAAAAACATGGAATATGGAATCTAATGGAGGAGGAGGCTCGAATCTCATGAGGATTCATTCATTGTAACAAGTTTTGATTATTGAATATAGCTCTACAACTCTGTATTCAGGAAATCCAAGATTTTTTGTGTGAAAATGATATCTAATGGATTGAATGCCTTAGTTTAGTTGTTTATTTGTGTTCATAGGATATTTTGAAACATCTTTCATTCAGTAAGCTGGTTGCTTTGGGGTAGGTTAAGGTCTTAGATAAATTATTTTATGCTTTGAGTGTTCACTGGTCCTATCCTGACCAGTCAGTCGATTCATGGCTCCCCCATGAAAAATAACCATGGGATCTTCCTAAGGGTGGTTGGATATGTTAGGGGAGTCATTATTCTATATGTATGTAGGAGTAGGATTTTGATGGATTCGATTTTCTATTTTTAGTGCCAAGCCCTAGGCGAGCATACACTATCCGGTTAGGGGTTTGGAGATGAAACAGTGAGCATTTTCTTGCAGGGTAGTAATGTAATGTAGGGACTAAGTATAGTTTCAGATAGGGCATGGTCATATCTTGACAAGGTAGGAGAATTGAGTTCATACCAATCCATTAGACCAAGTTTTGAGAAAGTTTTGAATTGTGTTGCAGACAGTACTAGAAATTAGGCCTATTAGCCCTATTGGTCCTAGATTGTAGGAACCCTATGTACGGATGACCTAGTGGATTAAAACCTTCAAAATATATTGAGAAATGATAAAGGGTATCTAAATGTGGGATTATATTTTCAAGTTCTTTAGAAAAGTTTTGAAATAATTGGGAAAAGGTCACTGTAAAAGGCTACAAGGATTTAGGACTGATTAGGTCTCATGGAAACTAAAGTTTGAACTTGACTAAAAAGGGTTAAGGAATCCATCAGCATGGATTCAAATGGGAACATATGCATGGATTACAACATGATTAGCACCCATGCAATGAATCATGAATGCTAGAGTGGAGTTGGCACTTAGACCCTTCTAAGTGTGGTAGGAGAAGTGAAGAATTGAACTAACAAAAAGGTGTTAGTCTTTCAAGGTGAAGCACAAGGATTAGAACTCTTAGATAAGTGTTGGAATTGGACTTAGTTAATCATCTAAACCAATCGGAACCTAGAGGAGATTAGGTTCCTAGAAGAGACAAGCTAGGTCTCTTGGATGACGTGTTAGCAAGCCTTGGAACACTCACATCATATTGGTATTAGAGCTTGTTAAAGATCAGGCTTGTGGTGGATATTTCAACCTACTAAATTAGTTGGAGAAAACACACCAGTGGGATCAGTAGAAGACAAAACCATGGTGACTAACACAGAGTTAGCCAAAAATGTGGATGAGAAAGAAGAAGACAACAAGTTGTTAAGAGACAAATTGTCTCAAATGGAGGAACTCTTGGGTGAAGTCCAAGACAAAGCTGATAAGATTAAGGATAAGATAGATTAGAAAGAAGAAGAAGAAGCAATTGAAAAAGGACTAGAATTGGAGGAAGCTCCAACACCTGACTCTGTTATTATTGAAGAACCCTTCTTGAAAGAACTGAAGGCTTTAAGTGGCAAAGCTTTGGAGGGTGTACCACTATTTAGTGGACAAATGGATCCAGATTCAGTTGTGGATTGGATTGACAGTATAGAGAACCATTTTTATCATGATGGTGAAATAGAGGACCAAAAATTGAATGTGACCAAGTCAAGGTTGAGAGGCTCAGCCCTCACATGGTGGAAGTTTACTCAAACTGTAAGAGAGAAAGATGGAAAAAGTCCCATAGTCTCATGGAAAGGCATGGTGGCTAAGATAAAGCAGACTTACTTACCTGATGACTATGAACTTTAGCTACATAGAAGAAGACACAATCTCAGATAGAAATATTTGGATGTCCAAGCATACACCAAAGAATTCCAAAAGTTGTGTTTAAGATCACAAGTGGTGGAGGAAGAAAGCATCAAACTTGCAAGGTATTTGAAAGGACTCAAGTGGTCTATTCAAGAATACATGAATCTTGTGAACTTCAAAACCATTCACCAATGTTATCAAATGACCTTGAAAATAGACGAGAAAGGCAAAAGGAAACAAGATCAAACCTCAAAAGGAAGAGGTAGAGGAAGGGATAGTATAGGACAAAGAGGTGGCTATGGTGGAAGGAGTTCATAATCAAGGACTCAAGGAGAAGTAAAATACAATGAGCATCAAGAAGGAAGTTATAGTAGAGGTGGAAGAGGAAGAAACTCAAATTTTAGAGGAAAAATTGGTGGACAAGGAAGAGGCAATTACTTTTCCAATATGAAATGTTATCATTGCAACCAAATGGGACACCCTGCCTATAGGTGTCCAGAGAAGGGTAGTACTTCTCAAGGAGGTAACAAGAGAACTAATCTAGTTCATGAGGAGACAAATATAGTAGAGCTACACCCTGAGGCACCATTGAATTCAGAAGAAGGTGAGAACCTCATGATGAGGAGGACATTGATCAAGGAGTTAGTTAGAGAAGAACCAAGCCAAAGGAGGTCACTATTTAGGATCAAATGAAAGGTGATGGGTAAGGTATGTAGAGTCATGATAGACTCAGGGTCTACTGACAACATTGTGTTAGAAGAAGCAGTCAGCAAGTTAAGCTTGACAAGGATACCCCACACCCATCCTTACAAGGTCACATGGCTTAATAAGGGACAGCATGTCCTAGTCAATGAGCAAGCTTGGGTGGAGTTCTCTATAGGAAGATATAAGGAAAAGGTTGTATGTGATGTGCTACCCATGGATGCATGTCACTTGCTCCTAGGAAGGCCATGGCAATTTGACCTCCAAGCTATCCATGATGGAGTGAAGAACTCCTACGCATTCAAGAAAGACAAAGTGACTTTCAAAACTCAATCACTGTTAGAGGATGTAGAAGTGAAGATAGTAGGTCCTAATGTTCTCATGGTTGGTGAAAAAGAATTCCTAGAAGCCATGGAAGAAGGAGGACGAGTTGGCTATGCATTGGTGCTAAGGCCAAGAGACAAAAATGAAGACAAGGTGGGTAAGAAACTAGAGATGCCTAAGGAGATACAAAGCATGTTGCAGACTTATGAAGGCATAGTAAGTGATGGACAACCATCATCATTACCCCCTAAAAGAGCCATAATTCATAGGATATACTTCATACCCGGAGCTACCCTACCTGATAAATCAGCTTAAAAGATGACCCCTCAACAAAATGAGGAGATTGCTAGACAAATAGGAGAACTTTTAGACCAAGGCCTTATTCAGAAGAGAATTAGCCCTTGTGCCATACCCACTATCCTAGAACCTAAGAAAGGAGGAACATGGAGGCTTTGTACTGACTCAAGAGCCATAAATAGGATATCCATTAGGTATAGGTTTCTCATTCCTAGGATTGAGGACCTAATGGATTGTCTAGGTGAAGCTAAGTACTTTAGCAAGATAGACTTGAAGAGTGGCTATCACCAAATTAGGATAGATGAGGGAGATGAATGGAAGACAGCCTTCAAAACCAATGAGGGTTTGTATGAATGGATTTTCATTCCATTTAAACTGTCTAATGCCCCCTCCATATTCATGAGGCTCATGAATGAAGTCCTTAAAGACTACATTGGAAAATTTGTAGTGGTACATATTGATGATATATTGATTTATAGTAGGAAAAGAGAGGAGCATCTTCAACACCTTGAGATTGTCTTAAAGAAGCTCCATGAGGAGAAACTAATGATCAACTTTGAGAAATGTGAGCTCCTCAAAATAGAATTGGTGTACCTTGGATTTGTTCTCTCTCATGGAAATATGAAAATGGACAAGAGTAAAGTGGAAGCCATCATAAATTGGCCTACTCCAAGGATAGAAATAGAGGTAAGAATTTTTCATGGCCTTTCTTAGTATTATAGGAAGTTTATAAGGTAGTTTAGTGCTATTAGTGCTCCCATGTTGGACACAATCAAAGGAGTAATGAAGACAAGGTTTGTGTGGATTGAACAAGCCACCAAGAGCTTTGAGTTGTCAAAAGAAAAGATTGCTACCCAACCTGTCTTAGTCTTGCCAATCTTTGAGAAGCTTTTCACTATTGAATGTGATGCAAGCAATGTGGCTATTGGAGCTATCCTAAGCCAAGAGGGTAGGCCAGTAGCATTTCATTCAAAGAAGTTAAGTGAAGCAAAGAAGAAGTATTCTTCTTATGACCTTAAAATGTATGCATTGGTCCAAGCTCTAAGGAAGTGGAGACACTATTTTCTCCCCAAGGAGTTCATAGTCTACTTGGATAATCAAGCTTTAAGTTTCTTGAACTCTCAAGAAAATTTGAGTCACAAGCACATGAAGTGGGTTGAGTACCTACAAGCTTATACCTTTAATATCAAACACAAGAAAAGTGTCCTCAATAAAGTGGCAGATTCATTGTCTAGAAGAGCTCTCACCATACAAGAGATTCAGTTGAAGAGCATGGGAATAGATCATTTCAAGGATCTATATGTAGATGATGAGTATTTTGCAGACATTCATAAGGTATGTGTTGAATACAAGAACCATTTTCATAGAAAATATGCTGAGTATACTTTGCAAACCAATATTTTGTTTAAGGGAAATTATTTGTGTGTCCCTAGAGGGTCTATTAGGGAGAACTTGATTTAGGAAAAGCACAATGGTGCATTGAGTGGTCACTTTGGGATCACTAAGACCAAAGGACTTGTTCAAAAGTTCTATTATTGGCCAAGGATGAATCTTGATGTAAGGAGATATGTGGAAATTTGCATTGTGTGCCAAAGGGCCAAAGGTACTTCTTTAAATGTAGGCCTATATTAGCCATTACCTATTCCCACTAGGCCATGGTAATGCTTGAGTATGGATTTTGTATTTGGGTTACCCAAGACGAGACAAGGCATGGATAGTGTGTATGTAGTTGTAGATAGGTCTAGCAAAATGGCTCACTTTGTGCCATGAAAAACAACTAATGATGCCAGCCAAATAGCATCTCTTTTCTTCAAAGAGATAGTGAGAATCCATGGGTTACCTATGAGCATTGTGTCAGATAGAGACACTAAATTTATGAGTCATTTTTGGAAGACTCTTTGGCAAAGGTTAGACACTAATTTATCCTTTGGGTCTGCTTACCATCCCCAAACTGATGGTCAGACCAAAGTGGTGAATAGGAACCTTGGAAATTTACTAAGATGCTTGACCAAGGAGTATGGTCAGCAAAGGGATCAGTTTATTGGGCAGGCTGAGTATGCTTACAATGACACCATCAACCGGTCAACAGGGAAGAGCCCCTTTGAGATAGTCTTTGGTGTACATCCTAGAGGAGTCTATGAGTTGAGAGATTTGAAGGATGGAGTAAAGGCAAGTGGATATGTAGATGATTTTTCTTATGTAATGCAGGAGATACATGATATAGTCCTGAAGACTTTGACAAAGAACACCTTGAAACATAAAACCAAGATTGATGAGAGTAGAAGAACAGTTTAGTTCAATGTGGGTGATTTAGTAATGGTGCATCTTAACAAATCAAGACTTCAAAAGGGATTCCCTCACAAGTTGTAGATGAGAAGGATAGGTCCATGTCCTATCTTAGCTAAGTATGGTGAGAATGCATTCAGAGTTGAGCTACCAGAAGAAAGTGGACTGTCACCTATCTTTAATATTGTAGACTTAGTCCATTACAAAGGACCACAACAAGACATGGATCAAAGTCTCAAGGAAGTGATTAGAGATGTGGAAGATCTCCAATTACCTTCTGCTATAGTCACAGGAGCTGATAGTGTACTAAATACTAGAGTCTACAAAAAGACAAGAACCAAAGAATACAATGAGCACTTGATCAAGAGACATGATCAATCAGATGTTGATGTAGTATGGGTCAAAGAATCAGAGTTCAAGAAGATGGGGATTGATCCAAGCAACCTCAATCTATGGGTGGATTGAACTTTTTGTTTTAGGGAGGATGGTGCAGGAGCACACCTAGGCTAACCTCCATAGTTTCATGTCTTGGATTGTACTTGACATTGCCCAAGTCAAGATGGTTTGTTTATTTTGGACCTTAGAAGGTCTTTGCAATGTGGTCTAGGTGAGTTAGTCATTAGGATTGAGGTCACCAAATTAGCCATTGTTAGTAGTTTTTAATTCTTAGTGTTAGGAGTTTGAGTTTGAGTCTTCAATGTGTCTTAAACACATAAATGATGTCATAGAGATGCCATAAGGTCATGAATGATCTTGGATCCTTGAAATGAAGAGGTTAGAGGTCCTAAAACTTAGGAATTTGGCATAATGTCAAAGATGCCAAAATTTTCTAAAACGTTGCTATGACAACATTTGCAATAATTGCAAATGTTGCATGCAACAAGGTTACATAGGATTCCCTTGAAGATAGGAGTGGGGGATCGACCAAAAGACCCTAAAAACATGGAATATGGCATCTAATGGAGGAGGAGGCTTGAATCTCATGAGGAGACATTCATTGTAACAAGTTTTGATTATTGAATATAGCTCTGCAACTATATATTCAGGAAATCCAAGATTTTTAGTGTGACAGTGATATCTAATGGATTGAATGCCTTAGTTTAGTTGTTGATTCATGTTCATAGGATAGTTTGAATCATCTTTAATTTAGTAAGCTAGTTTTTTTGAGGTAGATTAAGGTCTTAGATAAATTATTTTATGCTTTGAGTGTTCACTGGTCCTGTCTTGACCAGTCAGTTGATTCATGGCTCCCCCATGAAAGCTAACCTTGGGGTCTTCCTAAGGGTGGTTGGATATGTTAGGGGATTCATTATTCTATACATATGTAGGAGTAGGGTTCTGGTGGATTCAATTTTCTAGTTTTAGTGCCAAGCCCTAGGCGAGCATACACTATCCGGTTAGGGGTTTGGAGATGAAACAGTGAGCATTTTCTTGCAGGGTAGTGAAGTAATGTACAGAATAAGTAGAGTTTTAGATAGGGAATGGTCATATCTTGAAATTATAGGAGGATTGAGTTCATACCAATCCATTAGACCAAGTTTTGAGCAAGTTTTGAACTGTGTTGCAGACAGTCCTAGAAATTGGGCCTATTAGCCCTATTGGTCCTAGATTGTAGGAACCCTATGTATGGATAACCTAGGGGATTAAAACCTTCAAAATATCTTGAGAAATGATAAAGGGTATCTGAATGTGGGATTATATTTTCAATTTCTTTGGAAAAATTTTGAAAGAATTGGGAAAAGGTCACTGTAAAAGGCTACAAGGATTTAGGACTGATTAGGTCTCTTAGAGACTAAAGTTTGAACTTGACTAAAAAGGGTTAAGGAATACATAAAAATGGAGTCAAATGGGAACATATGCATGGATTACAACATGATTAGCACCCCTGCAATGAATCATGAATGCTAGAGTGGAGTTGGCACTTAGACCCTTCTAAGTGTGGTAGGAGAAGTGAAGAATTGAACTAACAAAAAGGTGTTAGTCTTTCAAGGTGAAGCACAAGGATTAGAACTCTTAGAGAAGAGTTTGAATTGGAATTATTTAATCATCTAAGCCAATCAAAACCTAGAGGAGATTAGGTTCCTAGAAGAGACAAGCTAGGTCTCTTGGATGAAGTGCTAGCAAGCCTTGGAACACTCACATCACTAATGAGATATGAGTGAAGTCTTTCATACCAGGCTCTTGGTGCTTGTTTCAATCCATACAAGGCTTTATGTATTCTACATACCATGTTTCTCTTATCTGTATCAACAAACCCTTCTAGTTGTTCAATGTATACCTCTTCTTCTAGTATTCCATTTTGGAATGCAGATTTGACATCCATTTGGTATACCTTGAATCCTTTAAATATAGCATAAGCAAGTAATATTCTAACTCCTTCTAGTCTAGCAATGGGTGAAAAGGTTTCACCATATTCAATACCTTCTTCTTGTGCATATCCCTTGCATACTAATCTTTCTTTGTTTCTAGTGACTTCTCCATTCTCATTCAGCTTGATTCTGAATATCCATTTGGTACCGATGACATTCTTGTCATCTACTCTTGGTACTAGTGTCCATGTATTATTCTTCTCAATATACTCTATTTCCTCATTCATATCATGAACCCATTCTTCATTCTCAGGTGCATTGTTAATAGATTTAGGCTCAAAATCACAAAGTAAACATCTAGTGTTAAGTGACTTCTTGTTCTTATTCCAGCCTTCTTGTCTCCTATGATTTTATTATGTGGATGATGTCTTCTGAAATACTTGGAAATTTTTAGTTCAGCTCTGTGTTCATCATTCTGATCAACTTCTTGACCTTCATTCTCATCTTCATTGTTCGGAACATCATCTTGAGTATTATCCTAATTTCTGGTAACTACAGCATGATGCTCAGGTGCAATGTTTTGATGCTCAAGAGTGACACACTGTTGCTCAGGTAGAGTGTCAGATTATGTATAAACAAACTTGTTGTAGTCCTCTAGTTCCTTTTTTCTTTCCTTATCATTCTTTTCTACAAATTCATCTATTTTCACATTTGTACTTTTAATGATTTTGTTAGATGACTTGTTAAGATATTTATAAGCCTTTCTTTTGGTTGAGTACCCTAGTGTTGATGTGACTTTGTGACCATCTCCACCAATAGAGGTAAGTTGTCACTGGGTACTGAGGCACCGGCCAACTTTGCATGAAGAGGTTTTTTGGATAATGAATTCTCCTAGCCTCGAAGCACCTGGTAGTCGGGTCTCGACAGTGCGGGGGAGTTAAGTTGGGTAGGTGACTATTGTGTGAGGGGATAACTGGTTTTTACTCATCTTCTTAAGGATTTTAAATAGGACGGGGCTTCCTGTAAGCATTCAAACTTTATAAAGAAATTGCAAAATATTGATCAAGGTTAGATATATGTTTCTACCTATAGTTATGTAATAAACATTCAAACATCAAACTAAGCTCCAATGCAAGAAAACTACATTAAATACCAAATACATAAAGAACTAGTGATTCATTGTGCATTCAGTAGCAAGGGGAGATAATATCATTAATCTAAACTAGAACATACAAGAAAAGGACATGAGAAAACATACTGCACAAAAGATGTTTGCCAACTCCAAAGATCAGAAAAATACATAACAAGTAGCCATAAGATGTTCTTCCTTCTTCATTAACTCAAATGGTTCCAGCATCACTGGCATATACATTCATAACCCCAAGGGAGCATTCTAATCTACTACGAACAACTAAACATTGAGCCCCTGAAGACAACTTGAAAATGAAATGCTATGCTTCTTTTACTTGCTGGACTACAAAATCATCAATTTTGCTGACCCTTGATATGGCGTCGGACTTCTTATCTATACAAAAAGTTTGACCTAAAACTGACCTAATCTAACTATACACAACAAATAGAATACATTATCCTATGGCTGGTACTACCTGCACCACTTACAATCACCTTGAAATGTGTAGAGGTCTGACAAGATAGATGAAGAAGATAAGAGGAGAAATTAGGAAGAATCGACATAGAGAAGAGTGTCAGGCTATTTACAGAAGAAATCTAATTGTCCTAGTAATTGAGGGTACATGCCTCATAAATGCAAATTGTGGCTCCCTATCTTTGACTTGCACTAGGTAATTAATGTGGGAGCAGCACCTCAGGAGAATCACCTGTCAGAGCCATCTCTTTTGCCTGACATGCCTTATTTGGATCACCAACCCTCTGACCTTTATTAACTGCTTGATAGTGATTAGTTGGCTCTGGGGAACTTGGAAAGAGACCACTATGAATGAATACAAAACTTCAGAACCAGAATTCTAAAGTTCGGGAGCTTACGCTCAAAGAATAATGAATCTTCAAAATTGTACCCTACTAGTGAAAATCTCCAGAGAATGGAGAACTTTACTGTTCCTTGTTCTATTTGAAGGCCTCCAAAATCTGGCCAATTCCATCTTCATCTATGTCCTTAACACAGTCCCACTGATCGTTGACAACCACAAACTATTCATCAACATTGTTGGCCCCTTCCTTGAAATCTGCAGCCACTTTTGTTGTGTCATGAGCCCGGAGCATCATCTTAGTTAATCTTGACATTTTCCCTCCATTGAAATCTCCAGCGAACTAGTACTGGGACTCCATTAGCTCATCAAATTTACTCAACACAAAATGTTCCAGAGCACAAGTCCCAGTGGTGAAGGGATCAACTTGCAAAACTCTTGTCATAAATGTTGTATAATAATTCAAAGAATTCTGGACTTCTAGGATTCTATTATTTAGGGTCTCTACCAGTTGCTTTCTCACCTCAATTTTGAGGCCAAGTTTGGAGTGCTAGCCCTAGAGGTACCTAAAGGGTTCTTCTCCCAAAATTCATGTCTCTGTAATGACTTCCTCCCTGAGGTTCATTATTTCCTCCAATTTAGATCTCCACTCTTCATACTTCTCCATTTATTTTTCCCATAAGGAGACTACACCGTACACTTGGCTTATGATGTTGTTGGCCTAATATAGGTCCGAGAGTGTCACATCTAGGAACTGCCTTACAGCTATGATCTGCTCAATGACCCACCTGTCCACTACTTGTGCCTTCTTTGTCATAGCCCTCAAAGAATCAATGTCACCCTGTGGGAGCAGTGTCCCAGAGGTGGAGGCTTCTGGATGAATCTCGGACAGTGGCTGAGTTAGCTCCATGAGAAGCCCATGGAGATTTTCATTCTTTTCTCTTTCCTCCTTCAGCTTCTGGGCATGTTTGTCATACTGGGCCTCAACTACCTAGGTAGCTTCTTTTAAAAATTTCAATTCACCTCATTTATCCCTTCTCCCTAGAGGAACCTCTGTAACTATGTAGTCTTCAGCCCTAACTGTTGTTGCTTATGCATTTGAGGGAGGTGCCACTACCACTGTGATAGTGCTTCCTCTCAGATTGTTCCAAAGGGTATGGAGGTCCAGGCTCTTTTGGGATTTTGAGCCTCTTGACTTTGGGCCATCATTTTGGCCAGAGAGCGAGGAACACTTGCTGTTGTCGGGGCCTTCCTTTTTCTTGGTTCTACTAGCCACTAGGGTGGCTGGGGCAGCCTTACTTCTAAGTATTGGGCATTTGGGTCTTCTTTGGGGCCCTGTGGTATCTCCTCGGTATTTATAGTCACTTTGGACTATTTTTCTTGTTCCCCACGATTTATAGTATCTTCCACCTCAGTGGCATTTACATCTGTGGTATCAAGGACCCTGTCTCCCCTAGTATTTGTAACATTTGTATCAATTTCCCTAGGTTCTCCCCCATATCTTTTCATTGTTGGAATTCTTTGGCTTTATCCATCAGGACATTCTCCTCTGGGGGCACATCTTCCAGAGGGGGCGAAGGTGTCTAGCCTGGATTTGGCTGTCGGGTCACAAAGACCACCTAGCCGAATGTCAAATTCTAGGGTGCTTGATCACCCAGAGTTACCAGAGGCACTTGGAACATGACAACTAGGGGTAGAGTTGCTCTCAAAGGTCTATTTTCCCTATCAATTGTTGGCTTCTCACCTTGTGTCTGCCTTTTCTTTGTATCGATCCCCAAGACTGGTGTTTCTTCAATACTTGGTATCTTTACCAATTCTTTTCCTTATTCCTACTCTTTTTCTTTCTTCCGGAGCTCTTCCTCCAGGGAAACTTCTTTTTCTTTACTTTCCCCCTCCCCGAGGATATCTTTGACCTCTTATGCGGTGATCTTTTCTACGACCCTCTCGACATCTTCTTGTAGATTTACAAGATCTTCGGTCTGGAAGATGTCAAAATTTTCATGGGGATGGGAGGCCTCTGGCTGATCCTCAAATTTAGGAGAAGAAGGGATAAGTTCCACCTAGGGAACATTTGGCATGCCAGGACCCTCATCTGTCTCAGCGGGGCCTCTGAGACACCCTCTACTTCTTTCTTCTTGTCTACAGCGGGGCCCTGACATACAAAATGGCCGCAACTTCCTCATCCTCTGTGTTCACCACCTGGCCTATGAGCACTACAAGTGAAGGGGATCCTTCTGAGAGGGAAGACCCCACTAAAGTAGATGGAATTCTGAGACAAATCTTGGTGCTCATTTCTTCACTTAGCTTTTGGGATGACGCCAGTTGCATGTGAAGTTGCTCCATTATTTGCGCTTGAGCTGGGAGCGAAACTGATGTTAGGGCCAGGGGTGGATCTTGGCCTAGGGTTCTCTCTTTAGCATTCCCCTTGTATTTACTCTACCTAGCCACTCCGAAATCCAAAGAGGACCCCCATAAAATTGGGCCCCAGTAGGTGCTTTTTCTACACACTTGTGCAAAATAATTATGGTTGCACTGCACCACGGTCTGGGTGATATCCTTAATTGTTAATGTCTCCAGGGTGTCATAATCCACTAGAGGGAGATCCAATTTTTTGATCCCCTATAGCTTGTAAGATGGGTCTTCCAAGGTCCCGCTATCATAAAAATCTTTTCGAAAGGTCTAAAGGTTGAGAACCTTCATCATCCCTTTGGTCATCCTGCAATACTTCCGCTCCCAGGTGTCAAAATCATCTTGGAAATCTACACAAAAATCCTCCAGGTGAGGCTCATGTGGTGCGGATGCCCAGGGTAGTGCTACACTGATCTTGTTGAGTGGTTCAAAATTGTTCCATTTCAGGTAGAACTCGGCCAGCCCCAAACTCTTTAACTCATTATCAACCTCTTTAGCCGTTGTAAGGGTGCAAGAATAGTTCTCACAAGTGATCAAGAATGGGATGGAGGTGACCTTCTTCACTCCATAAAATGTGTGAAGTTACAGGATTTTCCTGCAAAACTCCAAAAGAATAATCATATCCCTACAATGCTTGGGGAGTAGGTAGGGCTTTCCGAAAAACCCGGTCACTTGAATGTAAGAATGTTGATGAAATTGAGTGAAATAATTAGCATATGTACTCACCAAGACCATAGCCTCCTTTGATAGCTGATAACTAGCATCCCAAGATGGTATCAAAATGTGGAAGTAAATTAAGGTGTCATTTACTCTGCAAAAATTAGGGAAACTAGCTTCCCATTGAATCTATGGGAAATGGTCCCACGGAGAATTATGGTCGGGCTCGGTCCCAAGGACACCCACTGTAACTAAACCCCAAATTCTGGGACTTTTCTGTGCCAATTCCCATAACACATACAAAGTCATGTAGAACTTCAAATTCCAGTCAACATTGTTCAACTAATGATCTACATGATTGGCCATAATTGTTGCCCAGTCAAAATTTTGTCCGGCGATGGAGATGTCGTACAAGAAGTGGTACATCTAAGGTGAGAAATCTTGAGCATGGGATTCTCCAAAGACCCAGCATATGAAGATGATCCCTACTTGGATACTTTCTTTGATGTCTAATTTTGGGATCTCCAACTTCATCTTCTTGTAGTCCTTCCTTGGTGTTTTCATCCAGTGGCTGTTGAGATGTTGTCAGGCAAGCTGTGGAACCTTGTCAAACTCTTGCAGTGAGGTGGCATGGGAAATGACAATAGAATTAGAGAAATGGGGGATTCTTAGCCCCAAAGAAAATGTAACAACATCTAAAGATACTAAGGGCATTAGATATCTTGTTGGAAGGGTAGCATCAAGCATAACGGCTTGGATAGTGGTGTTGTAGTTTTGGCCAGAGTTAGGATAAACTCTAGAGCCTACACAAAATAAGGGAAGCATGCGGCTTTGATGATGCCGGAGGTGGCCATGTTCTTCACCATATTGTCTCCAGCAATACTCTGGGTGAACATTGTTTTGATTATGCCTTGTAATCCAGCCCAGGATCTGACCTTAGTGTCGGTGATCAGCTATAACATAGAATCCACCTTGGATCATATGAGGGCATCATCCATTGGATACTTGGATGTGAGCAGGATCTTTTCCAGTGCCCTTTTAGCTTTTGACTTGGTGGCCGCTCTGGTTGAGGTGGTTGGAAGTTCCAGACTTCCAAGAGGAGTTTCTACTTCAGACATACTGATTACTGAATTATTGATAACCTACACAATCAGACAACCATTAAAACAAGTTATAAAGTATAAAGTTCTGGACTCCAAATATTTCATCACCATTATGTACCTATTCAAAAAGATGTTAGCCTGCATCGAATCCTGGGAACATAATAAACAATAAATTAATTTGGATTTAATCAACACACAAGGATTCTAGGGGAGTTCTAGTCTATGCGACAATGTGATGAAGGCCATGTGATTGCGTGAAACCCAGAGTCCAGAGAAACTAGTCGTTATTGAAATGACCGAGTAGTGAGTTTTACTGGGCTGATGTGGGTTGTTATGTGGTCATACAATAAATGATGTAATGGCACTTAATAGTGACAGATGTCTTGACACGGATGAAATGAATTCCATGTGTGTTTGTTTTGAATGCTCATACATGGGGAATTTAATCCTGCCATCAATGCTAAAATGATAGAGGAGAGAGAAAACTACCATGGCTTGAATAGGCAAGGTTCCAAGTTCAAACTACGGTGAGAACCAGGTGGGTGAGCTCACAACTTGGGATAGATGAGGTAGGGCGTAGTGAGCTCACCACTGGGCAGGTTGGCCACGACAAAAAGTACAGACAAACTCGTAGAGACATTACTATGGACACCCTATTTACATCAGGAGGCCAAAGAATGGAAAATTTACAATAGATGACACACTATACATATTTTACATACAGACCTCCAAAGAACGAGAAGCCAAGGAATGAATTTACATACCAAACAGCTAACTAACCTACAGACTATTAACAATTTACATGGAAATTACAACAATTTACAAAGAAATTACAATAATTTAAACTATTTACAATGATTTACACTATTTATAGGGCACGGGAGGCGGAGAACCTTTTTGCAAAGCCATCCCACCAATGGGAGGTGATGACGAAGACCCAAAATAGAAAGCAAACCAAAACAAAAGGAAAACCAAAGAAGAGAGAACGAAGAAAACAAAAGAAAAAAGTGAGAACTAGAAGGGCATACCTTAAACACTGGGAAATGTGGGAGGAGGAACATGGAAGGTGCTCTGTAAATAGAAAGCGTCACTGATGTAGAGGGTTTGATACTCTAGGATTTTCTCCACTCCAAGATGCTTAGATGACTAACTCAACCATCCAATGGTTTTTCTTTGTTAGGTCTTACTTCTTATAGGAGCTCCAAGATCCTCTTTACCAACTTCTCCTCCAAGGTATAGTTTGTTCTTAGAAGACTCTAAGTTTTCTAGGCCTAATTGGTCCAACTAGTTAACCAAAAGCCTAGTTCCTTCCATAAGAACTCCACCTAGAATGCCAATCCTCTACCTAGGATCTTCTCACACACTCCCCAAGACTCTCCAAACATTCCTTGACCCTTTCTTGGTCATTCTACATCCATCCCAATACTCCAAGACTCCTTACCAATTCAATTGGTCGTTAACTCACTAGGAGGGCTAATTTCTCAACTCCTAATAGGTCTATTTTCACCGATTTTCGTCAAATGCTCCAAAAATATCCAAATTAATCCATAAACAAACTTTAAAATCTTCAAGGAAACACCCAACCCTGTCAAAATCCAAAACTCTGACCTCTGAAAGCACCTAGAACCCAACTTTCTTGCAAGCCCTAGATTATAGCCTATTAATTAGGCCTCTGGACTAGTCAGTATGAACAATTGCTAATCTTGTATCCCATCTCTAATTCACCTCCAACCACCATTGAATAATTTTAGGATACTATCTAGTGCATCTATAAATTTCACTAAGTCTTCTTCAAAAGGTCATGGGTGCTTAATCAAATTCAATCTTCTCCCTGTCCTAGCTCACCTGGTTTCACCAGTAAGCCATAGGGCTTCACTTCTGGCTTATGAAATCCATTGAGACCAAAAAAAAGAAAACATAAAACCTATCTACTAACCCTAACCCTACGTCCCCCATGGTTTCAGACAATTCCAACAGAGGGATTCTAGGTTAGAGCTATTTCTAACTAGGAAGCACTGTTTTTGTCTCTATCAGACCAGTGACCTTCAAAAATGTGTAACTTAACTTCTACTGAACTTCCAAAAAAACTATCTAATGCATAGGAAATCTGAAAGAAAACACTACACCATCATGGATCCCAATCACCTCTGCCAATCCATACACAGTCGTACAATAGCAAAAATACAGTGCAGATTACACAAAAATGGATACAGTCATCCGTACAAGGGTGTCAGAATTAAGTGTCTCAATCAAAAATCTCATTAACCTTCCCAAAACATCAATTCCATTCTCATATACCGATCATAGGTAGTTACAATCAATTCTAACCACATTTTTTCATTTCTTACAAAAGTTGCTAGCAACTTTTTGCATTTTGAAGCATTTTGACTTTCCTTGTCAACTTGATGATTGATGTTCACTCCTAAGACCCTAAATAAGATATTTATGGTCCTAAAACATACCTCTAACCCATGTTGCACTAAAATGGAAACTTTTCATAATTTGAAGTCAAAAAGACTCAAAACACCTAATGAGCACTAAGGCCCTTACAAACATGAAGTTAAACTAACTTTGCTTTCAACCTTTTGGAACTTATTCTAACAGTCACACAAACTCCTAATCTAGCCCTAAACAACATCAAAACATCAAATAGGGAGGTTCCCTGCACCATACTCCCCTAGAAAAAATAACTCAAGTCCCTTGAGTTAGGAGGTCTTCAATGGTGACCCCATGTTTTAGAATATCCATCTCTATCATCCAAGTGGCCTCAACTTCAGGTAGTCCTTGCCACTTGATGAGGTACTCCTTGTAGTTACCCTTCCTTGTCTTCTTTATCACCTTAGAGTTCAAGACACTTTCCAATTGCAATGGCTTTGGGGTAGGCAGATCTTTCACCAAATCATCATTCTCCAAATCTACAAGAGTGGATTGACCTATGCTTGGTGTTGGTCCCTTGTAGGGATACAAATCACAAACATTAAAAATGGGTGAGATTCCCAAATCAGGAGGTAATTCCACCTCATAGGCATTCTTTCCATATTTGTGCAAAATCTTCAAAGGCCCTATATTTTTCATCGGTAGTTTAGTATGCTAACCCTTGGATAGCCTTTCCTTCCTAAGATAGGCCAGTACTAGGTCCCCAACTTTGAACTACAAGTCTCTTCTAGTTTTATCAGCTTTGGATTTGTACTTCTCCACTTGCTTTGCTAAATTCTTATTGACTTGATCATGTAGTTCCTTCATCTGTTCAGCAAATGGCTCTCCTTGAGCACTCCTTTTGTCCTTCAAATTGAGATCCCTCAACTCCAATATCCCTCTAGGATTGATCCCATATACTATTTCAAAGGGGCTCTTACCTGTACTCCTATTAATGGATTCATTATATGCAAATTCTTCATGCCCAATGATATGATCCCATGACTGTCCATGTTGCTTGGTCAAGCACCTTAATAAGTTTCCAAGTGACATATTCACTACTTTTGTTTTCCCATCTGATTGTGGGTGATAGGCTAAAGAGAAAGACAAGTTTGTTCCAAACATCTTCCATAAGGTCCTCCAAAAGTGACCCACAAACTTACTATACCTCTCACTTACAATATTCAGTGGCAATCCATGGATCCTCACAATGTCTCTAAAGAAGAGTCCTACAATCTGAGAAGCATCATTTATTTTCTTGCATGGTATGAAGTGTGCCATCTTTCTAAAATGTTCTACCACCACAAACACACTATCATGACCCCTTGTTGTCTTTGGTAACCCCAAAACAAAGTCCATACTAAGGCACTCCCAAGGCCTTTGAGGTATTGATAAAGGTTGGTACAACCCACTATTTCTACTTTGTCTTTTTGCCCTCTGACAAATCTGACATTGTTCTACAAACCTCCTAACATCTAAATGTATCTTAGGCCAATAGTAATGCCTATGCACCTACTCCAAAGTTTTATCCAATCCAAAGTGGCCTCCCAAGCTCCCTCGGTGTTTCTCTTTCACAATTTTTTCCCTCATTGAGCACTGAGGTATGCACATAAGGTGACCTTTAAACAATAGGTCTTCCTACAATACAAACTCACTGAAATCCACCTTTAACCCCTACTAAAACTTCACACATGCCTCATAGGCTTCTTTGAATTCTTTGTCCTCCTTGTATAGATCCTTTAAGTCATCCAACCCTACACTTTGAAGCTATATCTCTTGGATTGTGAGTACTCTTCTACTAAGAGCATCTACAACCTTTTTTCTAACCCCCTTCTTATGCTTAATGACAAATGTATAAGCCTGCAATGATTCTACCCACTTCATGTGTCTTTGGTTCAACTTTTCTTGTCCATTAAGAAAACTGAATGCATGGTTATCAGTGTAGACCACAAACTCTCTAGGTAACAGGTAGTGTCTCCACTTTTTAAGGGCTTGTACCATAGCATAGAGTTTCAAGTCATATGTGGAATACTTTTGTTTAGCTCCATTCAACTTTTATGAAAAGAAATCCACAGGGTGTCCCTCTTGGCTCAACACTGCTCCAATAGCCAACTTGCTAGCATCACACTCTACTACAAAGAGTTGATTAAAATTAGGGAGCCTAAGGGTAGGTAGCTCGACAGTCCTCTTTTTCAACATTTTAAACCCCTGGTATGCTACTACAGTCCATTCAAACTTGCATTTGACTCCACCTTTTATGGTGTTCAGAATTGGGGCACATACATGACTGAAGTTTCTCACAAATTTCCTATAGTAGGAGGCCAATCCATGGAAACTCCTAACATCCCCTATGGACCAAGCTATAGGCCATTCCAAAATGGACTTAACTTTATCAAGATCCATCTTTATACATCCATTAGCAACCACAAAGCCAAGGTAAACTAGTTCAATTTTGAGAAACTCACACTTTTCTTGATTTATCATCAACTTCTCTTGATGTAGCTTCCTTAAGACCATCTCCAAATGCTTCATGTGCTCCTCCTTGGACCTACTAAAGATCAAAATATCATCAAGGTAAACTATTACAAACATACCAATGAACTCTGCCAGCACTTCATTCATGAGCTTCATGAATGTGCTAGGTGCATTACTTAGGCCAAAGGGCATTACTAGCCACTCATACAGACCCTCATTGGTCTTAAAAGCTATCTTCCACTAATCACCAAGCCTCACTCTTAGCTGATGATACCCTAACTTCAAGTCCACCTTAGAAAAGTAGCAAGAACCTCCTAAATTGTCCAACAAATCTTCTATCTAGGGCATTGGAAACCTATATATGATTGTGATTTTTTTTATAGCCCTAGAGTCTATACACATCCTCCATTTTCCATCCTTCTTATGTGCAAGTACTATTGGCACAACACATGGGCTTAAACTCTTCCTTATCAACCCTTTATCCAACAAATCTTGAATTTGCTTAGCTATCTCTGTATTTTGACTTGGTGTCATCTTGTATGCTTCTTTGTTTGGTAGATTTTCTCCAGGAATGAATTCAATCTAATGACTCACATCCCTCATAGGTGGTAATGCACTTGTAAAACCATTATCTACTATTTCATGGTATCTTTCCAACAATGTGTGTACTTCCAGTGGCATGTTGGGTTTTTCTTTAGTCTCTTCTTTAGGCTTCACTATCACTACACAATAGATACCTTTCTCCTTCTTCATGGCTTTGAGAAACTCCTTGTCACTCAATAACATCACACTGGTTCCCACATGCTTCTCTTCATTGGATTCTTGCAATGGATCCATCTGAAACTTCTTCCCAAGCTTGGTAATGACATAGTTATTCTTCTCTCCATCATGTATTGCTTTGGCATCATACTTCCATGGACATCCTAAGAGAAAATGGCATGCATCCATAGGAAGTATGTCACATAGGACCTTGTCCTTATATTCTCCAATCTCAAACTCAGCCATAGTTTTCTCATCTACCACTATTTGTTGACCCTTGTTCAACCATGAAACCTTATAGGGTGTAGTATGAGGTATTCTTCTCAACTTCAATTTCTCCACCATCTTAGTGGACACTATGTTCTCAGTGGATCCAGAGTCCACTATAACCTTGCAAATCTTCCCATGAGACCTAAAAGTTATTTTGAATAGGTTCTTTCTCTGTGGTGGCTCTATAGTGTTAGGCACTTTCAACAAAGTTCTCCTTAACATCAAGTTCTCTCCATCCAATAATAGCCCTACCTTGGAGATGGGAGAACTAACACTTTGAGTGTCATCCTCCTGCACCAAGTGATTCCTTATATCCCCCATGGAAGATGAGGAAGCCTTCTCAGGACACCTGCCCATTGTGTGACCTACTTGATTGCAATTATAGCACCTTCTTGTGAAAATTGAATTAGATCTTCCTTAGGGTTGAAACCTTCCTCTTGGTGGTCCTCTACCTTTGTATCCTCCCCTTTGGAAAGATTTTCTAAACTAGTTTCCTCCACTACCCTCCATAGGCTGATTGTCTTCTTGTCTATTAGGGCTCTGTCCCCTACCAAATTTACTTCTTCCTCTTTGGAACCCTCTATTATTGCTGCCACCTCTTCCCCTTTGATGGAAGTCATTCCTTCTTCTAGCCTGATCCTCTACTCTTAAGGCCAATTGGAAACATTTGTGCATACTATCCAGAGCCATTATGCTTATCTCATCATGTATCCCTTGCCTTAGCCCATTGAGATACCTTGCCACTTTCTCCATTTCATCTTCTTGCCTCCTAGCCCTTAGACTCAGTCTATGAAACTCCTCTGTGTAGGTACTTACTGACATTTCTTTTTTCCATAGATTCTAGAGTTTTTGATATATTTGGATTTCATAATCAGTAGGCTAGAATTGTTCCCTCAATCTAATTTTCATCCTTTCCCAAGAAACAATTTTCTTCTTTCCACTATTCACTCTTTCACCCTGCATCATGTTCCACCACACCAATGCAAACCCCTTGAGCCTAGCCTTAGCATAGCTAACTCTCTTCTCCTCTGAGATTTCTTTGTAATCAAATTGGTTATCAATGGCTTCAAGCCAATCCAAAAACTCTTCCCCATTCAGACTGCCACAGTAATAGGGAATGTGCTCCATGCTATCCTTATTAAGGGACTTAAAGGAATCCAAGAATACCTTTTTTTCTTTGTCCATCTCAGGTTCCTTCCCTCTATTAGATGACTCTTCTGATTGACTTTCATCTCCATCACTTTCATCTCCCCATTATGTGATCTTCTTCTTGCTCTTTGTCTCAAACACATTAGCCTTCTCCAAGAGGCCCTGAACCAATTCCACTATAGCATCCCTACTCATTGCCTTAGGAGGCATTTTTTCAACCTCTTGACTCTCCTCCCCTTTAGACATACAAAATATTCAAGCTATTCTAGCTTTGATACCACTATGATGCAGAGGGTTTGATACTCTAGGCTTTTATCCACTCCAAGATGCTTAGATGACTAACTCAACCATCCAATGGTTGTTCTTTGTTAGGTCTTCCTTCTTCTAGGACCTCCTATATCCTCCCTACCAACTTATCCTCCAAGGTATAGTTGTTTCTTAGAAGACTCCAAGTTTTCTAGGTCTAACTAGTCCAACTAGTTAACCAAAAGCCTAGTTCCTTCTACTAGAACTCCACCTAGAATTCCAATCCTCTACCTAGGATCTTCTCACACACTCACCAAGACTCCCCATAAATTCCTTAACCCTTTCTTGGTCATTCTACATCCATCCCAACACTCCAAGACTCCTTACCAATCTAATTGGTCATTAACTCACTAGGAGGGCTAATTGCTCAACTCCTAGTAGGTCTATTTTCACCGATTTTGGTCAAATGCTCAAAAAATATCCAAATGACTCCACAAAAAAACTTTTAAATCTTCAAGGAAACACCCAACCTTGTTAGAATCCAAAACCCTGACCTCTAAAAGCACCCAGAACCCAACTTTCTTGCAAGCCCTAGATTATAGCCTATTAATTAGGCCTCTGGACCAGTCAGCGTGTACAATTGCTAATCTTGTATCCCATCTCTGATTCACCTCCAACCACCATTTAATCCTTTTAGGATACTATCTATTGCATCTATAAATGCCACTAAGTCTTCCCCAAAATGTCATGGGTGCTCAATCAAATTCAATTTTCTCCCTATCCTGGCTCACCTGGTTTCACAAGTTAGTCATAGGGCTTCACTTCTAGCTTATGAAATCCATTGAGACCAACAAAAATAAAACATAAGACCTATCTACTAACCCTAACCCTACTTCCCTCATGGTTTCAGACAATTCCACCGAAGGGATTCTAGGTTAGAGCCATTTCTAACTAAGAAGCACTGCTTTTGTCTCTGTCAGACCAGTGACCTTCAAAAATGTGTAACTTAACTTCTACTGAACTTCAAAACAAACTATCTAATGCATAGGAAAGATGAAAGAAAACAATACACCATCATGGAGCTCGATCACCTCTGCCAATCCGTACACAACCGTACAATAGAAAATATATAGTGCAGATTACACAAAAATAGATATAGTCATCCGTACAAGGGTGTCAGAATTAAGTGTATCAATCCAAAATCTCATTAACCTTCCCAAAACATTGATTCCATTCTCATATACTGAGCATAGGTAGTTACAATCAGTTCTAACCACATTTTTTCATTTCTTACAAAAGTTGCTCGAGCAACTTTCAAAGTTGCTAGATACTTTTTGCATTTTGAAGCATTTTGAAGCATTTTGACTTTCCTTGTCAACTCAATGATTAATGTTGACTCCTAAGACCCTAAATAAGATATCTAGGGTCTTAAAACATACCTCCAACCCATGTTGCACTAAAATGGCAACTTTTCATAATTTGATGTCAAAAAGACCCAAAACACCTAATGAGCACTAAGGCCCTTACAAACATGAAGTTAAACTAATTTTGCTTTAAACCTTTTTGAACTTACTCTAACACTCACACAAACTCCTAATCCAACCCTAAAAAACATCAAAACATCAAATAGTTAGGTGCCCTACACCATTCACGAACCACGAACACTGAAAACCCTACAGGAAAGATGAAGCACGCACAAGCTCAAACTGTTGATCACTCAAAGAAAACACACTTAGATCACTGGTAAATTTGAAAAAATCACACTTAGTCACTCTTAATCACTCAGGGTAATTTGTTCATGGTAAATGTAAAAATGATGAGTGAAACCCTATTTATACCCTTAGGTAAAAATGTATTGCTTCCTTTCGCAAGTCCAAAGAAAAGGCAAGCCTCTAGACTTTGGGCCCGGAAATCCCATGCAATTACACCCTCTAAAAAAAGAGGAAGTAGTGGAAAATAATCATGGAGTCCAGAATTTGGCTAGCACAAAGAAACAAAACACACTCTAGGACTGGGTCTCAGAGGGAGAGAAATCAAAAAGGAAAGAAAACACCAGCCCCACAAAGGCAAAGGCTGGAGGAAAACAAAGAGAAAGGAACATGATAAAAGCCAAAAGGGGGGACCCAACATTTTTCCCACAAAATATAGGGAGGGGTATGCAGAGAATAACACCTAGGAAGATACCTTCTTCACTTTTGTAGTCAATTTTTTCATTTCTATCATCCTTCAATATATAACATTGACTACCAAAGATTCTAAAGTAACTTACATTGGGTGTATGACCATACCAAAGCTCATATGGTGTCTTCTTTGTGTCCTTCTTCAATTGTACTATGTTTAATGTGTAGATAGTAGTACTAAAAGTTTCCTTCCAAAATGTCTGTGTGATGCTTTTCTCAACCATCAATGTTCTTGCACAATCAACAATTGATCTGTTTCTCCTTTCAGCAATTCCATTTTGCTATGGTGTTCTTGGTGTAGAAACTTGTCTTTTAATTCCATGCTCATGGCAATAGTTAGTGAATTCATCTGATGTAAATTCCCCTCCTCTATCTAACCTTAAGAATTTCAGTTTCTTTTCACTTTGTTTTTCTACCATTGCTTTGTACCATTTATACATATTGAATGCTTTTGATTTATCTTTTAAAAAAATTAATGTCATCATTCTAGAATAATCATCAACAAAGAGAATAAAATACCTATCTCGATAGTAGCTCTTTTTCCTCATCGGTCCACATAGATCTGTATGGAATAATTCTAGAATTGCACTAGATGTATGGGTTTTACTCTTGAAACTAGACTTTTTCATCTTACCTTTTTGACAATTCTTGCACATGATATGCTCGGGCTTAGTCATTGTCGGTAAGCCTCTGACATTGCTTTTGTTGCTTATCTTTATCATGTTGTTAAAGTTCACATGACACAATATTTTGTGCCACAACCATATGTCTTCATTTCTAGCCATTAAACAAGTGGTGTTAGTATCACAAGATAGAAAAGGTTACCTTTTGTCTGCTCACCTGTACGAATCAACTTTCCTGATTCATTGTAGATCTTTGCCTTCTTATTTTCAAATGCTACTCTCTGACCCAAATTGTTCAACTGAGAAACACTTAACAAATTGTAATTCAGTCCTTTAACCCTGTAAGCATTTTCACATCTTATCAGGTTATTCAACATTATGGCTCCTTTACCTTGAACTGGACAAGGTGTATCATTTCCCATTCTTACTGAACCACCATTATAGTATTCAAAGGTCTCAAACTTTTGTTTATCACTGGTCATATGGTGAGTGTAGCCACTATATATGATCTAGACATCATTTTTACTAACTTTAGATATGAGTGCAGTTTCAACATACCTTTCTTCATCTTCATCTGAATCATCTTTCATGGCTACAAATACCATCTTGATGTCTTCTTCTGATTCAGTGTCAGTGTCATCAGCTCTGTTCTCAGCTAGGTAACAAGCTTTCTTCCCTTTTTCCTTGTAGTCTCGGGTATCTCTCTTTTCATATTGTCAATTGCTTTGGTAATCCCTATTAGCACTTCCATCAAAATTCTTCTCATATGATCTATCATTTCCTCTATCATCTTTTCTTTGATTTGGACATCTTGCATCAAAGTGTCCAACCTCTTTACAATTGAAACATACAAGTGGTAACCTACCTTTGTATTTACCTTTGCCTCTCTACAATCTTCCGGCCATTAGTGCTTCAATCTCATCAAGTCCTTGTTCTTCATTATCACTATCACTATCATTTCTAATAGCATGTCTATGAATTGAATTACTTATCTTTAAAGAAGATTTGAATGCAGATTCTATAGATGGTAAGACACTACTTTCAAAGTTGTTCATCTCAAATGATATCGGTCTACCAATTAGACTATCTAAAGTAAATGTATTGTTTGCAACTGCTCTCATTTCTTGACTAGTAGAAACTCTAATAGCATATATAGGCCATAAGGTTCTTAAGATTTTACTTACCACTGTCTCCTCTTCAAGTGTACCTCCAACTCCTTAGACATCATTGACTACCTCTTTGATTCTACAGCTATACTGAGTGATATTTTATCCTTCTTTCATCCTTAGGTCATCAAACCTCCCTCTTAGGCTTTCTACCTTTTCTCTTAGTACATTAGCATCTCCTCCATGTACCAGCTTCAACTTATCCCACATTTTCTTAGCAAAGGTACAGGTTTTGACATCTTCAAACTCAGCATTAGAGAGTGATGATGCAAGTTCTATCATTATGTAGTTATGATCATGCATAACTCTTAATTTCTCAAGAGTATGAGGTCCTATAGGCATCACATATTCAGTATCTAAGTATTGAACATCATTTCCAATACCTAATATGTGGAGTCTTATTCTTCTTTGCCATGATGCAAAGTTGTCTTTATTCAACTTGGGCACATCTCATCTATTCATCTTGTGATCTTTTGCTTGAACTGTTAAACTCCTTTTCTAAGCACACAAGCTCTGATACCAATTGTTAGTAATAACTGAGAGGGGGGTGAATTAGTGGCCTCAAAAATATTCCAATAATCAACCCTTAAAACTTAGTACCACAATATTAAGCCTCTAGTTATCTTCAGTCCTATAAGATGAATGCCTCCAAATACTTATATCAAATTACTACTTCTTGGAATGCTTTGTAAAACCTTCTACTATATGTTTATCGAATAGCAGTCTATTAATTTACCGAAAGATAGTAAATTATCTAGAGTATACCAATCAATCTCATTAAGTTATGGGTAATGAAAAACACTAAAGTAATGACTCATAAACACATTGACACATGGATTTTTAATGTGGAAACCCTATTAAGGGAAAAACCACTTGGCACCGGTAACCCAAAATTTTCACTCTTCTGAAGTGAGCTTGGTGAAGAGCCAACCCTGTTAAAGGTTACAAACACACTGTTAGGTGTGACCTTGTTAGAGGATTTAAAATTTTAGTCTGTCACTTGATATCAGGCATCTCTATGCTACCTTCCTTGCTCAAACACTCACTTGACCAGTCAATAGGTATCTGGCATCTCATGCTATCTTCATGATCAAACTTTTTGATACTCCTTTGGATATGTATCTCAATATAGAAAGGATCTTTAAATCCCGCCAAGTTAAGAGAGTTTTGAAATCAATGGTTAAACTAAAACAGTATGATCTATTCACATATACAACTTATACTTGCATATTTTTAGATCTATTTTAATCTCATAAAACTATTCTGATCAATATATCTCAGGTTATACCTTTGCTCCACTTTGATTCTGCTCGGTGATGTTGTGCTCTATTTCTTGTTGTCTTCATAAAACTTTATCTATTTCCTTAGCTTGATTGATTAGGACTATATGAAGTTGTTCTTCATAAATTTTTCTTTAGCATCCTCTTTTCATTCATTCACCCACCGCAATTCATAATGAATTGAGTTGTCTCTTTATAGACATGATATCACCATTATTAGGTTCTTGATTTTCTTGAACTTGGTATGATCCACAATTCTTGCCAATTATATTTAAAGAAAAACTCTTGTTTTATCTCGTAGAGATATTCTTGCCAACTGGACAAAAATTCTTTAAATCATTTACTTATCTCTGGCTTATCTTGTTGATGAAAACAATGATAACTACCAGTTAAGTCTATATTTAGCTCTGCCAGCTAGATATTTTGTCATTTCTAAACTCAAGTTAATTTTGGTGTTTAACTCTTTGATAGCTTCGGTCAACACTCCAGTTCTCCTCGAGCTTCTCTATTGATTTACACTATGTTACTGGCCGTTGGGTATGCTTTTTATTCTTCTCATCGGTAATGATCATCAGTGTTCTTGCTCGGGCATCACTGTGACTTGACTATCGGTGATCTCTGTCCGTCAGGTTTCACTAACCGTCAGTTTTTGAAGTCACATAGTGAATGCTTGTCTTTTATGCATTACAGAAACCATAATCTTTATCTCTCTAATTATCTAAATTCTTTGACACTTTGATTATAACTGATTAGATTATATCAAGTTGACATCAATGAAAATAAAATCCATTAACTGATTTAATGTCTTGCATTATCCTTCTACATTTCGGTGATCAACTTAATATCTTCAAACATTCAATCAGTTACATGTCATCAGGAAAAATTTGTCCAATTGTTCAAATATGGTAGAGAAGTGCCCTAAGTAGAAAAAAAAAATTCATGGTTGACTTATTTAAGACCTGAGATGACCTAATTCCAATGTTGGTCACCTATTGTACAGATTTTGAATTTTGAGAATTGAAGGAAGTGTTGTTTTGTGTGCAATTAGTTAGTTATTGGTTACAATAGATCAAGAATGGATTAAATTATGCATTGGAGCTCATGCATGGCTTAGGGTAGCTTTTTTATTGTTTTTTTTATTATTAGTTTGATAATTTTTAGTTCTTTCTTTAGTTTTCTATAAATAGTTTTGTTTCACACTGTCACTGGTTTAAACCAGGCAGTTTGTGAAGAAGGAGACCTAGCTCACTATCCCACCATTTAATTTTTATGACCTCTTGGGGATAGTGAGTAGACTCCACATACATACCATGTATAGGAGCTTGTACCCTTAAATGTAGATGAATACTTTTTAAGTTCTTCCCCAAGGTGAGCCAGTGGTGAGCCTGGCTAGGGAAGACAATGTTGCAGAATGCTTAACTTGGAGGGGTGTTAATTAAAGACCAAATTAGCTATTGGGAGTTGAAATTGGGAATCTTACAGAGACTTGGTGAATATGATAAGGTCATTCTAATAAAGATTGGATCCCAAATCTTGTTGACTATCCTAGAAGCCAGAGAAGTCCTAAAACCCTTACAAAACCACACATATTGGGTTAGGGCATTGTACAGAGGGTTGGAACCCTAAGACCCCAAAACTATTTAAGAGGTTGGAAAATGAACCTAAGAAACTAAGAAAATTTGTAAGGTTACTTTGGAATAAAGTGGAGAAAATCCATATTTTCTCGGAATGGGAGGCCTAATAAGGCTACTAGCCATTAGGTTTGTTTTGAAGCAATTTGTGGAAATTGAATATCAATTTGAAACTAGAGGGACTCCTAACTCCTCTAATTGATAAAATAGAAGTTTCCAAAAGAACCTCCTCACCTCTACAAGATTACCTAACAATAATGGAGGTGGAATTACTTTAGGTGAGTTGAAGGACTAGTATGTTGAAGGCTAGTAAGCATCAAGAAGTAGAGTTCTTGGTTCGTAAATCTGTGTTGGTAGTTGGGTTGGTTAGGATATTAGGGGATCAAGAAACTTGCATAGATCCTATAGTTCATTAGATGTGTAGATAAAGGTCTATTGAAAGACTAGGAGCATGAGCTTGTGCTTGGCTCATCCAGCCTCCCTGCCAGGAAAATTTCATCAAAAGAGTAAATGCAAAGACAAAATATTGTTATAACATACAATGGAAAAGAAAGATGAAAGATAGTGAATGTAATAAATTAATGGATAGGAATGAAAAAAGGGGTCCATTAATAAACTTTCAAAGTATGTGAGTGTGTTTTTCTAACAAGAAAATTCCCTGCTACCTTAAAAGAAACAATGTGATGTTCAGTAATTTTAAGATGCATATCCAGTCAAGAACTCTTGAAACATTGACAATTTGACAATGTTCAAATTACTAAAAAAGAGGGGTCAAAAAGGAGTTAGAATCTTAGAAAATCTATAATTCCCTAATAAAATATGAAATTCTCTAATCGAGAAAGGAAATATTCATAGATTAAGCTAATGACAGTGAGATTTTTAAGGCCTTAAGAACCAATGAAAGAAGAAAGATAGTGACAATGATTTGTAGTTAAGAAGAGAACCATATATCGTGGAAATCAATGATACAAAAGGATAATCATTTGTTAAAAATTTGGGAAGGGGCCAGATTTAGTTGGGTACTTTTGATAGAAAGTACCCAATAGTTTTGATCGCAAGTCACTTACTTTCGATCGAAAGTAATAAATTTTGTACTTTTGATCGAAAGTAAGTTACAATCAAAAGTTGTTTAAAAATCATATTTAATTAATTTCAATCATAACTTAATTTACATAGAAAGTAAGTTGTAACTAATTGGTGGGGTTTTAACCCTACCGAACCAATCATTTTCATGAGTTTTGGTCTGGGTTTCAACTGAGCGGAAAGTGGGGCATCCCACCTTGAGACATCATTTTTAGAGGTATTTAACTGTGTATACCTTCTAATTTTACATTATTTATTGTTTTCAATATATATATATATATATATATATATATATATATATATACATATAGAAATTTTGTATATGTATATATACAATATACATACACACACACACACACACACACACACACACACACATATATATATATGCAAGAGCTTCTGAGGGTCATAACTTTTGACTCAGTTGTGGGTTTTTGCTAAAATTTGACATGCAGATGCGTGAGGAGTTATTTGGATTTTCGATCAAGATCTGCTCAATTGGTGGTTGTTTCAACCCTTTTTCAAGAGCCATAAATATCATCATGGCCTCCGAAATTGGTTTTTCTTGTTTTTCAGTATTTTTAGAAAGTTGTTTTTGTAAGAAATCTAAAATCGTGTGTTTGATTTCAGGGATTAGTTGTCAATTCATCTTGCCTTAGTTGGGGGTTTCTTGAGACAAATCAGGATATGTAGGATGGGTTTTGGAAATTATCAAAAATAGAAAAAAAAAAAATTATTTTTCCCGAAAATCTGCCAAATATAGTAATTTTCAGAATTGTAATAAAGAATTTTCTTTCATAGTAAGGTAGAGTAAGTTGGAGAAGTTTAATGAAGAATTTTGAGTTCTGCAATTTTGTGTTGTGTATTTTCATATATATATATGTGTGTGTGTGTGTGTGTGTGTGTGTGTGTGTGTGTGTGTGTGTGTGTGTGGTGTGTACATGTATATATGCATATATCTACATGCATATATGTGTGTGTGTGTGTACATATATAAATGCATATGTATATATGCACACACACATGGATGTGTACATGTATATATACATATATCTTTTTAGATTGATCAATCTAAATATGGTGGTCTTACATGTGTGTGGTATGGTCCTGAAACATGAATTTTCAAAAAGTCTTTTTTCAACATGCCTAGTTAAACAAAATTTATACCATGTAGGTATTGAAATAAATTACATATTTGAAAACTAGACTCCAAGCACCTCATTTTCTATTAGTGAAGTTTTCTAACATTCAATCTCTAAGTGCCTCAAATTTTTACATCAATTGACATATATATATATATATATATTATACTTATACGGATATATATATATATATTTGTGTGTGTGTGTGTTTAATATATATACTTATACGAATATATATACATACATACATACATATTTCTATTTAATATATATACTTATACAGATATATATACATACTGTTGTCCAAATTTTCACTCCCTAAGCAATTTGGCCCTTGTCTGTGTTTCCCGCCCAAAATGGCTAAACCCCTTTTCAAAAGTCTTACTCTTGTCTCATCGCGCAATCGCTGTGAAATTTGATTCAAGTTATTAAGTTGCGCGAGTGCGCGACGAGTTGCCAATCGCAGTCGTCGCGCAATCGCGATCTATTCTTACAGAAGTCTAATCCGTTCCCGAGTTAGCGACGAGCTAAAGGAAGGAGCCATCGCGTAATCACGAGCTATCTAGGTTGGGTCGTTCTAGTCATGCGACCGAGCGACCATACTGATTGATGAGCTCGTCGCGCACTCGCTAGTGTTTTGAAATGATAGACTATCGGCTCGCGACCATGCGACGAGTAGAAGCAAGGACTCGTCGCGCACTCGCTGAGTGATGAGGACAAAAGGAGATCTGTCTGCGGGTCTGCGACGAGCTACAGAGAATGTGTCATCGCATGGTCGCCGAGCAAAAAAAGGTGAATAAAAAGAGAGCTCGCGACTGCGCGACCAATAAAAGATATCTACTCGTCACTCAATCGCCGATGTTTCAAAGTGAATAGGGAATGGCTTGCGACTGATCGATTGATGAAAAAGAGGGGTCGTCACCTACTCGCAAAGAAAGTAAAATAACGTGAAAGTTGCTCGCGAGCGCGCGATCACAGAAAAGGTAATGAAAAAGTGCTCGTCGCTTAGTCGCTCAGAATCAAAAAAGGAAGAAAGCATAGCTTGCGACTGTGCGACGATGATGTAGATGAGGTCGCCAGATCTATGTCATAAGTCTTATGAAGATGGGACCCACCCTCAGTCGTGAAGTCGCGTGAAGAACTCAGCAGTCAGGAAAACATCTTCCGACTTCGCGATTTACCTTGGGTCACCTTGTCGCTAGAACCAAGTGATGACTCAGCTCCCCAGTATGTAATAGATGAACCAATGGTTGTATGACAGGTGGCATATGGCAAGTGGATGCTGAACCCTCAGTCGGGTAATCACCAAAGGGAGGAGATAGATCACGCGACTTCGAGACTAAGTGTCCTTTGCCTTCAGTCACGGGATCGCGAAATAATTTAAGGGGATGCTCATTTGTTAAGCGACTTAAGGACAACCGTTCGATGCAAAGCACAGATGATCCAACGGTGGTCGCATGGTCTGGTGATCAAAGTGCCCTATGAGAAAAGTACTCCCGACTCAGCGCCAAGGGTTAGTCGGGATGTCGCTAGAAAGGTTAAAGGGCACATGTTGACTGTTAAGATAAGTCAAAGGGCTTGGTACTTGGTTCTCCCGACTTGGCGACTAGGCTTTGTCGCATGGTCTCGAGATGAAGAGATAGCATCTGGCGATCAGGCGACAAACCGTGACGGTCTAAAGTGACATTTAGGCGCAAGGTTGCGGGAAGAAAGGTGAGTTAAGGAAAATGCCTCGCGACTTTAATTTCTCACAGTCGGGATGTCGCCAGTTCTGGACTCGGGTTAGACAGAAGTGAAAGGATACATTGTCGCCAAGTCTAGAGATTTAATTGTGGTTAAGGACCGATGCTCGCGACAAAGAGACTAACGGTTAGTCGCGAGGTCGCAGTACTTTGAATTTTTAAATTTTGGCGGCAAGTTTGACACTATGAAATGCTTGGCAGCCATGGTTTCTCTATGCTCGTATTCTAGAATTGATCAGAGGGTTTCTAGTCACAGGAAATCATACACAGAGCAGTCTGTCGATATTTGAATAGATTTTTTTCAATGTCGGTGAAAAAGAGGAGGTTCAGCGTGTTGCAGAACGGAGCAGAAATATGTCTGAGTTTCCAGAAGTGCCAAGAGGAAGGAGAAGAAGTCTTGGGCGATGACAAGGAGAACACTTGGCCATGCACTATTCACAGACAAGAGGGGTAGTTATTGCAGAGAAATATAGGTGAACAGGTGTGCATGACTATTCAGAGTGAACATAAATGCTACTATCCACCATCTACCAAATCTGATTTCCAATTGCCAGATCGAGAGAAGAGCAGAAAAATATC
>MU224926.1:889547-918693 GCA_018584345.1 Thuja plicata
TGAAGCAAAGTTGTCTTTGTTCAACTTGGGCACATCTCATCTGTTCATCTTGTGATCTTTACTTAGGTCTTGAAACCTTCCTTCTAAGCACACAAGCTCTGATACCAATTGTTAGTAATAACTAAGAAGGGGGGTGAATCAGTGGCCTCAAAAATTTATCCAATTTAAACTTTAATCCACCAATCAATACTTCTCCAATTATTAAGCCCCTACAAGATGTATGCCTTTGAGATACTTGAAACAAATAACTGTATGTCGGTGAATTCTGTAGTTTGTCGCCGGTGACAGCTGCCAGTTCTGTCGGTACAACTTTAGTTAGCTTCAGTATCTCCGTCCGTTGGGTATCATTGGATCTTGCTTGTTGGGCAACACTATTTTTAGCTCGTCAAGCATCCTATGATTTTGCTTCGTCATGCAACACTATCTTCTGCTTGTCGGGCATCACTGTGACTTTGTCTTTGGCTTTGCCAATGGTGTGCACTCTGCCAATGTAGTTTTTCACTTGGTTAATACTTGACTTATATGCATTGCTGAAAGCATAACCTTTGTTCCATTGATTCTCTGAAGTCTTTGGCATTATGTATATGACCATATAGATGATATCAAGTTGACATCAATGACAATACAAACCATTAACTGATTTAATGTCTTACATCATCTTCAACTTAATATAGTCAAACATTTAATCAATTACATGTCATCATAGGATTCTTTTGACTAATATCTTGATAAGGGGAAGGAAATGAAGATCCTTTCTTTGGTAACTGCCTCTTCAAGGCAATTACATCATTCATGAGTCTCTAGACAACTGGATCTGTAGGAGCAGAAGTAGAAGGTTGAGAGTGAGGAGTTTGGACATCTTTGTCCATTTCCCCGCTATAATAAGATCATCTTCTAACTCAGTGGCCTGACCTTGGGAAATAGCTAAATCTGTGGGTCTACTCCTTCTTAAGTGAAAACCTATGTCCGGGGGCATGGAGTTTAGAAAGAAACATTGTTGGTTTTCTTGGGTCAGTCTTTTGGCAGCAGGAATTCTGTGAATAACTTTGTTATATCTAGCCGAATAGTCTCTCATTGGTTCATAAATCTCTTTTTTCATTTTTGTTAATTGTGCCAGCATGGAATGTTCATCATCATCCCCTTTAAAACTTCCTTCAAATGCGGTCTTCATGGTTTGCCAATTTGTGATAGACCCAGCGGGCAAGTGACCAAACCATTGTGCAGCTCCCTCTGAGAGGGATTGTGCAAAGAGCCTGATAGCTACATCTTCATGCTGTACTGCCAAAATGGCAATAGCCACATTGAATGCATTCAAATGTTCATCTACCGAGACTTTACCATCCTTGGAAAATTTAGGCAAGACTTCTTTAATACCTTTAGAGAGAGGATGATGGGCTCCTAAATTTAAAGGACCAACTACTGCACCCCATGGTTGAGCCATGACTGCAACTGGAAAGATTGTTACTAGTGATAGTGCTTGAATACTAGACAAAGTCAATGCTTGCTAGACACTAGTGGATGGAGAAGTATTCAAAGAGGCTTTAGGAGGGGAAGTAGGTCTACTCTTGGCTTTAGGATTTTAAATGTAAGAGGTCATAAAATGGAGGTTTTGCAAACTCTAATAAAAAGTATAAAAAATTCCCTCCTTCCTCTAGGACCTGGTATATGGTCGAGAATCTAGTATTATATTCTTTTATTGCCTCTGGATAGCTCTGTTGACAATTTGTGCTTCTTGGGAAATTGGGAGCCCCCTCAACCACTCTCCTATATCTTCCTCTTCTTCCAAAACTAGGAGAACTTGTTGATACTGGTGATAGCTAGCCTTTAAATCCCAAGCAACAGTGTTCAAATCAAAAATTATATCCTTTTGGGTATTTTGAAAGTTAAGATCCAGTTGAATGACAGGAGGTAGCTCCTCCTAGTTTGGTATCACCACAGCTGGTAGGACCATATCTTGTTCATAAAATAAAGCATTTAAAAATAGGTCTACACTGTGAGCGCTTCCCAGTAGAGTCACCAAAAATCTGTTAGTGAACATATTTGTCTTTCTATAAATACTCTTTTAAGTTTTACCCTATCACCCTTAAAAGACAAACTATCTCTAACAGTTGGGTAAGTATCTTTTATGATCACTTCCCTCTAAATTTTGTTATAGGTACAGCTCCCTAGTATTGATTTTCAATAAATTTTGATAATAGTTTAACTGGTTAGCTTTTAACCTGAAAGCTTATAAAGGCTGCAATATCATTCTTAGATGATATGCTACTGAACAATTTTAAAGGAAATAAGACTGAATCATAAATGGGAAGACAATCACAGTTACTTCCCTGATTGCATTTCATGAAAAATAAACTTCTCAGCTAAAGATAACAAAATATAGGTAGAATTTAGATATTATGAATCAATATCCATATACATAACAGAGTAAACAAGATGTCAACACAAGACACTACATTTTTATTTTTCAAATAACACAGATTCGATAAACCTTACTGTAATATATTTCAAAAATTACTACACAGGCAATTGCATGAAATTTGTTCTTTCAATAACATTCAATTTCTAGTATTTGTTCCTTTAACCTTTTGAAAAACAAAATTATCATGACAAAATCTATTATCTAGTAGCAATGAGTTTTTTCTGAACCCTCTAAAAATTTTAGCAGCCAAACATATAGTATCAGAACACCAAGAGGTCTCCTGAAAAACACGACCTCTCAGGAAATTAGTTATAAAACCAAACTAGAAGAAAAAGGACACACGTCCTTAAGAGTTTGTGTGTTAACCAAGTAAAAACTAATTAACTAATTCTAGTTCTTTGTCTACAGCATGATCCTCGCTCCCTGCTAGACTCCATCCTTCTTTTGTAATTGATTGGGCAGGTTTCCATTCTTGATACGCCTGGACCAGCTCTTTCACGAATGGAAGATGCAGGATCTTGGAATTCACTATACGGGCCTTTGAGGCCTCCTTAATCCACTTCAACTTCTTCACCTTTTCTACAACATTGGGCAGCTGATCCACACACAGATATAACATAGATTTGATCCTTTCCATCTGAGTTAAGTTGGAGGCTTTAGGATTAACATTTTCTTTGATAATCTTTATCGCTGATTCAAAGGCTTCCAGAGTGCCTTTCAATTCTTGCTCACCATATACTGATGGATAAGTATAGGTGAAGTTTATGACCTTCAACTCGTTCAAGTCAGCCTTCTAAATTTTCTTAGCTTCAGACTCATATTCTTTGTTTCCTATAATGGTGCCCCTTATGAGAGAAATATGCCAGCTGATGTTCTTCCTAAGGATGAAGAAAATGGATTCCTTGGCACCTTTTAGGGATTTTTCTGTGCAGAATTTGTTGAAGCCATACCTCTCTATCTCCATAAACTTTGTCATCACTGATACCCATTTTTCCTCCTCTCCATCCCAGACTTCTTGCTGGGTTTGCAATTCTCCCATGATGGCCTCTGTGTCATGAAGAATTAAATGTGAATCTTTGATATATTATCAGCGACTGTTAAGTACTTGGGACATCCACTCATCAACTAAGGAGACTAGTGTTTGACCCCTCTAAACTTTATTCAACAAAGTTTTACTTTCCCCCAAGTTTGGATCAAATACTTGTGAAGATTGGGTCAGTGGCATGGTGTCAAAGTTGCAGAAAGTCTTTATGAACTGGGAGAGTGAGACTATTATCTGCTTCAGTTCTTTCTTTTCTTTGCTATCCTGCCATGATGTTATCAACATCTACTGAGCCATCTCTTTGAAAAGGTGATTCTTTCCCACCCTATCCATAGTCCCTAATTCAATTTTATTGACTTGAAGGTCTTCAACTGCAACATCATGTTTCTCCTCCTTCGGTCTGTAGGTGGATACTTTAGCTGTCTACTTCCTAGTTTTAGTATCAGTAAACATTCATGTTGTACTCTTAACTTTAATTGCCTTGGGAGTCTTTTGAGCATATTTGCTAAATATGTCTTGCATTGGAATAGATACTAGAACTAAGCTCTATTTCTTATTCACTGAAGAGGTTCGCCATCTTGGTGTGTCATTTGTTACTACTAATTGTTCACCTATTTTTACGGGGGTACCCATTAAATCCAAAGTCACATCATCAAGATCGAAGAGATCTTTTCCAATTTTCTCATCTTCCCCAATTTAATAGTTTAAATACCTAAATTTTTCATGCTCTAAATTGATTGTTTTTGCATTTTCTTGAGTCATCTTCCCTTTATTCTGTGATCAGGATCTTGATCTTGTAATGCACTAAGGTGAGACCAAAGGGGAAAGTTCTGCAATAGATTTCTTCTTGGAATCCTTATTCTGCTGCTTACCTGATGAACCTGCATTACCAATTGGTTTATGAGGATTAGAAACAAAGGAGGAGGAAAATAAAATTGAAGATTCAACTTCAATTGATTTAGGACTAGACTATTTTCTTCTTCTCTGCAGCCATTCCTCAGTTAATTTAAGTACATGTTTTGTCCTACACTTAATGTCATCTTCCTCTTCCCTTGACCAGTCAATATCAAACTCTTCATTCTCTAGAAGCCTTTTGAAACTAGGTTTGACTAAGTTGGAACCATCATCTATCACCCCTTCTATATTGAACTGCAATCTAATGGATAGAATTTAACATATGCAGAGTCTACTATGACATCTCTCCATAACTTGGGACTCATTTGCACAATCTTCCCAAAAATCCTCTAGATGGGGAACTGGAAACATATGAGATCTAAGGCCTAGATTCCCACTAGCAATTTTCTTGTTATCAAATCTTTTCCTCTCCATGTAATATTTGAAATCAAAATGACTCGGGTCACTCCCAATACTTATTGCATCTTCAATAGTCAAGCATGAAAATTTACCTAGCTGTAATGGAAAAACTTTCTCCCATTCTTCTTTAGGAAGAAAACGTTTAAGTACAGTAGCAAGATGCCTACAGACTTCTACAAAGATAAAGCAATCAAAAGCATACCTAGGTAATTTTGCAGGGGAATCTTCAAAACCACCAATTCTAATATAAGTGAACCTAGGAAACTAAGTGTAAAAACTCCCAAATCTGGTCACAAATTGCTGAGCTTTAGACCTCATTCTTTTGGTTGAATGCCCAGTCATCTAAAAATAGATTTTACCCATAAAAGTGTCATGCACCCTCCTGTAGTTCTGAATTACATTATCTTTACGAAGAATGGGGAAATACTCAAAAACACACATTCCATCTATCCAAGGCTCATGAGTCATCCCATCCAATTTCCTACTACAGGCTAAATAGTACATCAGATAAGAAGACATGAAAAAACTATATCTAGTGAGTTTGGAGTTGTTAAGTTGTTCTCTCATAGAATCTGCAATTAATTTGGCCCAATCCAACTTCTATTTTCCTTTTAAAACAATTTTAATATAACAGAACAACCAATCTGAGAAGAAAAATGCCTTAGGTGACCCTCTGACTCTATGCAACATCACCATGACATCACTAATATATGAGTGCACATGACTTTTGTTGAGCTTTTTGGGAAAACAGGAACCTCCCCTCTGAGCGTTTAGTAACCAATGATTGGCTATTGAAGTGCAATTTACATCTGCATTTGGTTTGAATTTAACAAGGGACTGCAGAGGAGAGAAAGTGGAAAAAGTTTGCTCTTGAATTTGGAAGGCTGAAGCAACAATTTCTCTATTTATAGCCAAAAAGACCTCAACATTTTTCTTGAGAATTGATTCGGTTTGCTAATCATAGTTGTGGATACACTCATGAACTAGCTTAGGATAGACTACTGCAGGAGGGAAAGAAGCAGCTATGCACAATCCACTACTCAAAATTTCAAGAGAAGGAACATTTTCTTCTACATATTCAGTAAGCCTATCAACAATTCCTTCTACATCATATCCTTCTAAATCCGTGTCTGTCACAATGGGATTTTCACATACTAGACTAGAAATGCTTCCAAACAAGTGAAATGTAGACTTCATACTTGTAAAAATAGACTGATAACTACCACAGAAAATTTTGCATATTTCACAAGCTCTTAAATTTAAACACTGTAGGGGTTGCAACCTCACTTACCTTAATCACTGTATAAATATCTATAGCTAGAGCTCTGAAAACCCTTACCTTCAATCTACCCGCATACAGACAGAGATAGCATTTCAAAAATAATGAATGCTAAGAAGGATTTTAAATAAGAAATACCACGGATTTGACAATTAATTGCCCATCATTAAGGCAATAAATTCTCAAAGAATAAAGTGACCGTTTACGCATGAAAACAATTAATGCCACTTGCACAAACTTTTATGCCACATGAATTCATCATAAATTTGACAGCTCGGACACACTTAACCGCGGCCAATACTTTTATGCATTAAAAACCTTTTAGGTAGGGTCCACTACTTAGTGACGACGATAATCCTTTTTCTTTTGCCACGTGTCACTTTTCAAAATCATTGAACACTCTTGAACATGGATGAACTAAGTTCAAGAGTGTTCTTATGTGTTCATCACTGTTCAAGTATGTTCCTATTTAATCTCTTTCCTTCATCCTTAAACTGAATATTCCATGCTTAGTCATTGATTCCCAACTTTGATTAATTAAAATTCCACACATCGCAAACATGAAGCCCCTTTTAGTGAAGACTTCATTCACCTATTGTTCCTTCAAAAAAATTATGAATCGACTTGAACACTCTTGAACACTCATGAACTAAGTTCAAGGTTGTTCAAGTATATTCAAACCTATTCAAAAAAAAGTGTTAGCAAATTATTTTTCTAATTCCACAAACACGGATGGACCACAAGGTCAACACTTTCACTGAGAATTTGGACATGAGGACTTAAGCATCTTTGAGATTCACAAAAATAATATGGCGACTCTAGAAATCAAAAACAAGGACAAGTACCAGGCTTGGACTAACAATACACACACACCCACACATATGTATGTATGTATGTATGCCTCATTCTCTATTAGTGAAGTTGTCCTAGATTCAATCTCTAAGTACCTCAAATTTTTACATCAATTGACATATATATATATGTGTGTGTGTGTGTGTATAAATAAAGATATATATGTATATATATAAAGATATATATGTATATATATAAAGATATATGTATATATATATATGTATATACATATATATATATATATGTATATATATATATATGTATATATGCACAATAGGTAGATAATTAAGTCCTAATAGGTCTAATTAGGTCATAATATGTCTAGTTGGGTCTAATTAGGTCCTAATAAGTCTAATTGGGTCTAATTAGGTCGTAAGGGGTCTAACTAGGTCTAATTAGGTGCTAATAGGTCTTAAGCGGTCATATTACTCATAGTGGGTCTAATGAGGTCTTAAGGGGTCATATAACCTATCATAGGTTGTAATAGGTCTAATTAGGTCCTAAGGGGTCTAATTGGTTCTAATTAGGTCGTAATAAGTCTTAAGTGGTCATATTACTCATAATAGGTCTAATGGGGTCTTAAGGGGTAATATAACCTATCATAGGTCCTAATAGGTATAATTAGGTGCTAATAGGTATAATTGGGTCTAATTAGGTCCTAAGGGATCTTATTGGGTCTAATTAGGTGCTAATAGATCTTAAAGGGTCTTATTACTCATAGTGGGTCTAATGGGGTCTTAAGGGGTCATATTACCTATCATAGGTATTAATAGGTCTAATTAGGTCTAATTAGGTCCTAATAAGTCTAATTCGGTCTAATTAGGTCCTAAGGGGTCTAATTAGACACTAATAGGTCTTAAGGTGTCATATTACTCATAGTTGGTCTAATGGGGTCTTAAGGGGTCATATTGTTGGAAATGATATGAGTAACTAAGAGGGGAGGGGTGAATCAGTTACTCCAAAAACAAATCCCTTGTCCCTTAGATTTCTTAAACAATATAACATTGTTACTTGGTCAATTATGATATTATTTTGTAACTCGGGTGTCAAAGCAATCTTTATAATATCCAATGCATTTGTACTTTAGTGATTAAGTGCAGAAACATAAAGCATGAAACAAATAACATATACATAGGTGACACCAAGATTTAACATGGAAACCCAATATGGGAAAAACCACCAATGTAACTAGTTACTATTTTTCCCTCTTCTGAAGTGAGCCCTGTTAGGAGCCAACCCTGTTAAATGTTACAAAAACACATTGTTATGTGTGACCATGTTAGAGGATTTAAATCACCCTGTGAGGAGTGGCCTTGTTAGAGGTCTTCAACACTTCAACATAGAAATGTTACCTTGTGAGAGGATTTACAAAAAGACTGTTAAGTCTACTCTGTTAAGAGAATTGAGATCACTGCTACAATTGTTAGAAAGTAATAATGAATTGACCTGTATGTGTAAGCAATTGTCTTTGCTGATTTAGATCTTTGTTCTGATTATAACTAGATCCTTGTTGATCAAATATTCTATTGCAGCTCCGAGTGTTTTGTACTCAAATAGAATCCCATATGATTTCACCTTCACTCTTCATATCATAGAATTTCACACTTCTTCTTATCTTCAACTTTTTCACACACTCTCATATCTATTCAATCCAAACTTCACCTTCATATATATGATAAGCCCTTCCAAGTTGGCTTGAATACACTTCTAAATAAATGATAAAACACAATCCAGTCAGCCTCATATAACCAATTAATTATAGAATGTAAACCACTGTTAGTCGACTGACACTGAATAATCAACTCGGTTAATACTATGTTTCTTTAATGCCCGATCGTGACTAAAATGCCCAAGTGACTCAGTCAACACTGAACATCTTCAATATCTGACTGGTCTCAGTCAACACTAAATAAATCTTTCCATTCACCAACTGTGCTCAGTCTGGATGTAGACATTTGTGTAACATCACTACATAAGTGTATATACATGTGTAGCATCAATGACAATACACAATTGAATAATTGTGTTCAATAATCTCCCTCTTTGGCATTGATGGCAACACAACATGTCATAATACAAAGAATTGTAGAGAAATAGAAAAATTTCTTTAATGTCTTTAGCTTCATTCTAATTCTCATTAAAAAACTCCCTTTATCATCAAACTCTATCTCTGATAAGTTTTCTCCCTCTGACATCAAAACTCTCCCTTAAATAATTTATGTTGTATTATATCACACTCTCCCTCTTTGATAAAAGATGTCAAAGATTCCACCTCCAAAAATACTAAATATCAATACCAATAGTCAATACTATTTCTCTTTGAAGTTATAATGTACCTGAATGTACTAATTCATCTACAATGGGCTCTGATGTACCTACATCAACTGATAGATCTTTGTTGTGGCTCGGGTTGATGCATCACTAAACTATATTTTAGTGAGCTTTAGTAAGGGGAAGGTTAGGTGAATATGTCTGCAACTTGTTCTTTAGTACTCACATATTCCAACCTTACTTCTTTATCCTGTACCAATTCCCTCAAGAAATGATACTTTATTTATATATGCTTGGTCTTGGTGTACATCACAAGATTCTTTGAAATGTTAATGGCACTGGTGTTGTCATAGTAGATAATAACTGGTTCTTTTACTTCTTCATTCACTCTTGATAACAACTGCTTGAACCATATGATGTTTGAACAGTTCACTACTGCAGCAACATATTCTGCCTCTACTGTAGACTGGGAGATACAATTCTATTTCTTGCTAGTCCAAGACACTAACCTCTTTCCAAGAAAGAAATCTCCACCACTGGTGTTTTTCATATCATCAACACTTCCATCCCAATCAGCATCAGTGAATGTCTTCAAATCAAATTTCTCACCTTTCTTATACCATAAACCATAGTCTTCAGTACCCTTCAGATATCTCAAAATTCTTTTGATTTCCATTAGGTGATTGTCTCTAGGATTAGATGAAAATCTTGCAACAATATTAATTGCCAATGCAATATCAGGTCTGGTGTGAACAACATATTGCAATTTTCCAATCATGGATCTGTAGTTGGTCTTATCTACCTCCTTTGAATCATCATCCTTAGGAAATTTTTGTCTAGTACACATGGGTGTTCCAACTGGTTTGGAATCTTCCATTCCAAATTTCTTGAGTATATCCTTGATATATTTTGATTGAGTAATGTACATACCATCCTTCATTTGATGTACTTTTAATCAAACAAAGAATTTGATCTCACCAAACACAGACATCTCAAACTCTTTACTCATAGCTACAGAGAATGCTTTGCATAAATCATCATATCTAGTGAATAATATGTCATCAACAAATATCTCTGCTAATAATATTTTGTTCTGTGGTCCTTCTTTGATGTACAAGCTACTATTATCATTAGTTCTTTGAAATCCAATACTCACTAGGTAACCATGCAATATTTCACACCAGGCATTGGGCGCTTTCTTCAGTCCATACAATGCTTTGTGCAATTTGAAAACCATATTCCTTCTGCTAGGAACAACAAATCCTTCAGGTTGCTCAATGTAGACTTCTTCTTCTAGGACTCCATTCATAAATGTAGATTTCACATCCATTTGATATACTTTGTATCCTTTATGTGCAGCATATTCCAGAAGAGATCTGACTCCTTCAAGTCTTGCAACAGGAGCAAAAGTTTCTCCATAATCAATACCCTCTTCTTGAGCATATCCCTTACAAACTAGTATGACCTTGTTTCTAGAAACTTCACCATTTTCATTCATCTTATTTCTAAATACCCACTTGGTTCCAATCACATTCTTGTCTTTTGGTCTAGGCACAAGAGTCCAAGATTTATTCTGCTTGATCTGCTCAATTTCTTCATTCATTGCTTCTATCCAACTTTCATCATTCAATGCACCTTTAACAGTTCTAGGTTCAAATTCACTAAGTAAACATGTACCTTTGAGTTTGTTCCTTTTCATTACACCTTTTGTCTGATCTTCAATTATTTTCTCAGGTGCATGATGCCTTTTAACATACTTGGAAAGTATTGGATCCTTCAGTCTTGATTCTAGACTTGATCCAATAGGTCTGTCATTCTCAAACATTCTTTCTTGTTCTTCTATTTGATGCTCGGGTTCCACTATCTGTGACTCGGGTCCCTCTATCTGAGACTGGATTCCCTCTATTTGTGACTCAGTCTCTTCTACCAGTACCTCAGGTTGCACAGTCTGCAACTTGAGTTGCATAGTTTTTGTTAGTATATTCAGTGGTTGACAGTTCTACTATCCAATCATCATTACTTGAGTCATAGGCACAGTATCAAGTTCATGATACACAAAGTTCTTGTAGTCTTTAGGCTTTTTATTTCTCTGCTCTTCACATTTTTCTGCAAACTCATCAATCTTGACATGTACACTTTCTATGACCTTATGAGTAGTAAGATTCAAACATTTGTATGCTTTTCTTTTACATGAGTAGCCTAGGAATATTCCTGCATCGCCTTTTTCATCAAGTTTTCCATTTCTTCAAGATGTAACATTTACTTCCAAATACTTTGAAATAATGAACATTAGGTTTATAGCCATACCATAATTCAAAAGGTTTCTGGTTACTACCTTTCTTTAGTTGAACTTAGTTCAAGGTGAACACTGTAGTGTTGATGGCCTCCTTCTAGTATTTGGCAGCAACATTCTTTTCAATCATTAGGGTTATGGCACAATCCATAATGGATCTTTTTCTTCTTTCTCTATTCCATTTTTTTGTGGTTTACCAGGGGAAGATACCTATCTTTTGATTCCTCTTTCATTAAAGAATTCATTAAACTCATTAGAAATGAATTCTCCTCCTCTGTCAGATCTTAGACATTTTAGTTTCTTTCAAGTTTCCTTTTCAACTCTTGCAAGATACCATTTGAATTTTGGAAAAGCTTCTAATTTTTCTCTGAGAAACATGATAGTCATCATTCTGGAATGATCATCAACAAATAGAATAAAATACTTTACTCTAGTATAGCTTGTTGTCCCAATTGGTCCACATAGGTCAGTATGTACCAATTCCAAGATTTCATCAGTATTGTAATTTTTTCTCTTGAAACTTGTCTTGCTTGAATCTTTCCTATTTGACATTGTTTGCATATTTCTAACTCGGGTTTCTTCAAAATAGGAATACCTCTAACTCTCTTTTTATTGCTTATATTTACCAGATTATCAAAATTTACATGAAACAAGATTTTATGTCATAGCCAACTTTCTTCTACTTGTGCAATAAAGCATGAAATTTCAGTGAGATCAAGATAGAATAGATTACCTTTTGTTTTCCTACCAGTTCCAACTAGATTCTTTTTACCATCCAGGAGCTTGGCCTTACCATTCATGAATTCTACCTTGAAGCCAATGTTGTTCAGTTGTGCTACACTGAGTAGATTTCTCCTTGGTCCTTCAACCCAATAAGCATTATCACATTTGATTCCTTCTGTCAGGGTAATGCAACCTTTTCCTTTCACATAGCAGGGTTCATCATTCCCAAAACTGACACTCCCACCATCATAGTGCTCAAGATGTTCAAATTTTGTCTTATCACAAGTCATGGGATGAGAACAACCATTATCAATTATCCATGTGTCATTTTTACTGATATGTGAGAAAAGTTTTGTCTTTAATTTCATCTGACTCATCCTTAATAGCAATATAAACCATTTCATCTTCATCTTCATCACTGTCAGAATCTTTAGCAATATAAAAATACTTCTTACCTTTGTCCTTGTAGCTCTTGTAGTTCTTGAAATCTTTCTTGCCTTTGTACTTGTTGAACTTTTTCTCATCTTTGTCTTCTTTGTTCGGACACTTGGTAGCAATGTGACCAACCTCAATGCATGAAAAGCAAATCAATGGCATTCTTCCTTTGTATTTTTCTTTAGCAGCTCTCCTTGCAAGTAATGCTTCAATGATATCTAGATCTTCATCATCAGATTCATCATCACTATCACTTTAAATATATTTTCCTTTTGAGTACCTATCCTTCTTACCAAGGTTTAATTTAGCTTTGAATGCAGACTCAAAATTTCTAGAGCTAGGAGAATAATTGTCAAAGTTGTCCAACTCAAAATTTGTAAGCCTTCCAACTAATGTATCCAGAGTTGTATCATTATTGCACCTCATCTCTTGAATAGTTGAAACTCTAATAGCATAGATAGTAAGTAAAGTTCTTAATACCTTGTTGACCACTGTTGTACATCTTCAATTATTCCTCCTACAGATCTAATGGCACTCACAATCTTCTTGATTCTTTCACTGTATCTTGTAATGTCTTCTCCTTCTTTAATTTTCATTTGATCAAATTGTCCTCTAAGACTTTCTACTTTGGCTTTCTTTACATTTACATCTCCTCCATGAATGTCCCATAATTTCTTCCACATATAATAGGTTGTAGGGAAGTCCTTGACTTCATCGAATTCCAAGTAGCTGAGTGAAGAAGCTATATCAATCATCATTATGTTATGAAGCTTCCATCCCATCATCTGTTCCATAGTCATAGCTATTGTTGGTTCCACATATTTGCTATCCAAAAATTTCAAACTAGTATCTCCAATAGTAGATAGATGTATCCTCATCAGCTCTTTCCACGCATGGAAATTATATTTTTTAGCTTTGGGATCTCCCTTCTGTAAGACAGCTCTGATCTTTAGCTTAGGCCTTGAAACCTTCTCTGAAAAGCTTGTAGCTCTGATACCAATTGTTGGAAATGAGATGATTAACTAAGAGGGGAGGGGTGAATCAGTTACACCAAAAACAAATCCCTTGTCCCTTAGATGTCTTAAACAATATAACATTATTACTCGGTCAATTAAGATATTCTTTTGTAACTCGGGTGTCAAAGCAATCTTTATAATATCTAATGCATTTATACTTTAGTGATTAAGTGTAGAAACATAAAGCATAAAAAAAATAACACATACATAGGTGACACTAAGATTTAATGTGGAAACCCAATATGGGAAAAACCACCAATGTAACTAGTTACTATTTTTCACTCTTCTGAAGTGAGCCCTATTAGGAGCCAACCCTATTAAAGGTTAAAAAAACACACTGTTAGGTGTGACCCTATTAGAGGATTTAAATCACCCTGTGAGGAGTGGCCTTGTTAGAGGTCTTCAACACTTCAACATATAAATGCTACCTTGTGAGAGGATTTACAAAAATACTGTTAAGTCTACTCTGCTAAGAGATTTGAGATCACTGCTACAATTGTTAGAAAGTAACAATGAATTGACCTGTATGTGTAAGAAATTGTCTTTGCTGATTCAGATCTCTATTATGATTATAACTAGATCCTTGCTGATCAAATATTATATTGCAACTCCAAGTGTTTTGTACTCAATCAGAATCCCATATGATTTTTCCTTCACTCTTCATATCATAGAATTTCACACTTCTGCTTATCTTCAACTTTTTCACACACTCTCATATCTATTCAATCCAAACTTGACCTTTCATATATATGATAAGCCCTGCCAAGTCAGCTTGAATACACTTCTAAATAAATGATAAAACACAATTCAGTCGGCCTCATATAACCAATTAATTATAGAATGTAAACCATTGTTAGTCGGCTGACACTAAATAATCAACTCGATTAATACTATGTTTCTTTAATGCCTGACCATGACTGAAATTCTCGAGTGACTCAGTTAACACTGAACATCTTCAATACCCAACTGGTCTTGGTCAACACTAAAAAAATCTTTCCATTCACCAACTGTTCTCGATCTGGATGTAGACATTTGTGTAACATTACTACATAAGTGTATATACATGTGTAACATCAATCACAATACACAATTGAATAATTGTCTTCAACACATATAATCTATCAAAGGTTTAAATGGGTATAATTAGGTCCTAATAGGTCTAATTGGGTCTAATTAAGTCCTATTAGGTATAATTAGGTCTAATTATGTCCTAATAGGTCTAATTTACTTTAATTAGGTTGTATTACATCTAATTGGGTCTAATTAGGTGCTAATAGGTCTTAAGGGGTCATATTAATCATAGTGGGTCTAATGAGATCTTAAGGGGTCATATAGCCTAGATCATAGATCCTAATAGGTCCTTTTGGGTTGAATTAGGTCCTAATATGTCTAATTGGGTCTAATTAGGTGCTAAGGTGTCTAATTGGGTTTAATTAGGCTCTAATAGCTCTTAAGAGGACATATTTTTCATAGTGGGTCTAATGGGGTCTTAAGGGGTCATATAACCTATCATAGGTTTAATTGGGTATAATTAGGTCCTAATAGGTCTACTTAAGTCCTAATAGGTATGATTAGGTCTAATTAGATCCTAATAGGGCTAATTGGGTTTGATTAGGTGCTAATAGCTCTTAAAGGGTCATATCACTCATACTAGGTCTAATGAGGTCTTAAGGGCTCATATAACGTAGATCATAGGTCATTGTAGGTCTAATTGGGTCTAATTAGGTTCTGATAGGTCTAACTGGTTATAACTAGGTCCTAATAGGTCTAACTAGGTATAATTAGGTGCTAATAGGTCTTAAGGGGTCATATTACTCATAGTGGGTCTAATGAGGTCTTAAGGGGTCATATAACCTATCATAGGTCCTAATAGGTCTAATTAGGTCTAATTAGGCCCTAATAGGTCTTATGGATCTAATTAGGTCCTAATAGGTCTAATTGGGTCTAATTAGGTCATAATACCTATTCATAAATAGGCCCCTAATTAGGTACTATTACTATTCAATATTAGTTCCTATTACTCATATTAGGTTATATTACTCACATGTATTACACACATTAATTAGTATAATTAGGTATAATTAGGTCTTGTTAGGTCTTATTAGGGTTTAATTAGTCTAATTAGGCCTTAGGTCCTAATATGGGTCTTATTACTCATATTAGATCCTAAATCATAAAATATTGCTCATATTAGGTCCTAATAGGTTGATCATTAGGTCTTAAGGGGTCTAATTAGGTATATAATTACATCTTCTTAGTCTTATTATATCTAATTAGTGTTATCTAGGTCTTATTATGTGTATCTGGTCATATTAAGTCTAATTGGATCTTCTCTATCAAATTTGGTCTAATTAGGTATTGCAATATCATACTTACATATTTCATTAAGACAAGTCCTAACCATCAACTTTAAATATCCAAAGAGAGAGAGAGAGAGATGGTTTCCTACAATAATATATTTCTTGTGCTCCTTCACGTAGCCTTTGTTCAGTCTCTTCTAAATAATGTCATGTACTCTTATTTAGCCTTCTCTTTTTATTTCCCATCACTTTGTAAAATTGTTCCACTAAATTATGAAAAAAATCAAAAAAATACTATTTCTAAAGTCTACCTTCGTCAAAATTTGAATTATTTTGCAGCTTTCAAATTAATAAAATGAGGAAAACATATATTTATTTATATGTAATTGTTATTAACCTGAAATGGCACCAAATTGGCTGACATAGGTTTCTATCCATAGTAAATTATAACTTTCTATTGAAAGTAATTTACTAAATGGCTTAACCCACGTTAAACCAATCAAGTGCTTTTGATAGAAACTACTTTCTATCAAAAGTAATTAGTTTCAATTGAGAGTACTTTCTATCGAAAGTCCCTAAGTAAGGGCAATTTACAAAGTTTTACAAAATTCTGAAGATTTAATGGTTTTGGGGCTCCATTGGAGGGCTCAATGGAACAATAAGGAGAAATCCTTTTGCATAGTAAAATTACTCCGAATGAGCTTTCTAACAATTATAGATTTGACAATTTTTTATTTTATTATGTATATTTTTTTTACGTTAATTGAATGTAGGTTTTTTACCAAATATAAACCTCTGAGTTTGACGTTCAATGAAAAATAGTTGAAAAGAGAATTTTTTTTGGAAAATAACAGTGCCCTCCGTCTTCAAGTCTACTTTATATGAAAATGAGAGCTTGAAATTTGATAAATACACGACAAGTTATAATCTATGTAGTCAAGGTATGTCAAAATTATAGTTTAGTCAACTTCAAACATAAATAAAATATACAATAATCATGATAATGTCGTCAAACCAATGGCATGCCCTATGTATGGATGTTACAAAACTCAATTCGAAAGAAGCACATTTATATATCTATTTTAGAAGAAAAAAATTATGCTCTATGGAAACAATGTAACTCTTTGAAAATTTCATTTTTAGCAACATACTAGTTTTCGTGGGAGAAAGAAAAAACTATTCAAATCAATTCAAAAAAAAATTAATAAATATATTTAGAATCTAGACATAAAATCCCAAAATACTTTAATTTACTTCATCTTCTAATTTCAAATGGTTTAACGGTAATATGCATCTAAATCTGAAAAAAAAATTCAAAATATAGAGTTCAATGTCTGTTTAGGCAAAAAAGTGTCCAGTTTTGACTCATCCCTACGAGATCATGCAGCACAAGAACAAGATGGATGAAGCCATAGGTGCAATTTCTCTACATGTAAACTCTCCACCTCTATCTAACCTTAAACATTTTATCTTCATACCTGATTCATTCTCAACTTTTGCTTTGAAAATCTTAAACTTATCAAAAGCTTCATACTTTTCTTTAATAAATACAACCCACACCATCCAAGAATAGTCATCAACAAAGATTATAAAATACCTTTCACCATAGTAAGATCTTTTTCTTGTAGGACCATAGATATTTGTATGTACCAAATCAAACTTCCCATTTTCTAAGTAAGATTTTCTCTGAAAGCTGCTTCTATTTTTTTTTCCCATCACACACTCTCTACTCATGGTGTTAAAAGGTTTCACATTTTTTGGTAAATATATGACTGCATTTTTATACTTGCTTTCACAATCTCATCAAAATTTATATGACAAAACCTTCTATTCCTTAACAAATTGTCATCAACCTTCGCAACAAAATAAGTAGCCTTTATAGTATTCAATTTAAACATAGTACCTCTTTACTTTGTACCTGATGTGATCAAATCTCTTGTATGGCTTCTCATAGTACATTTACCATCATTTAACTTCAAATGATAGACCTTTTCTACAAGTTGTCCAACACTCAACAAGTTGTGCTTAAGTCCATCAATAACGATACATCATCAATATTAGTTTTACCATCAAGAGAAATCAATCCTACTCCAATGATATATTTAGGAATATTATCACCAAATCTGACTACACCATCATATTTAGTTAGCTCAACAAACTTATTTTTGTCACCAGTCATATGATGTGAACATCCACTATTTGTGATCCATTCTGATTTCTTTTCAACATGTGAAACTAAGGCTCTTTCTTCATGAGTAGGCTCATCATCTTTAATAGCAATAAATCCAATTTCATCATAATCCACACCATCATCGTCAAACACACTTTCACTACCATAGTAACATTCTTTATCCTTGGAACAATTAGGTCTATAAAACTTAGGTTTATTCTTAGGAACACTTGTAGGACATCTACATGCAAAATGACCAAACTTATTACATGAAAAACATTTCAGGGGTAACTTCCCTTCAAATTTACCCTTACCTCTATTTTCTCTCCTTGCAACAAAAGCCACAAGTTCATTTAGTTTCCTTTCCTCTTCCTCTATATTTTCCCAATCATTATCATATTCACCAAGCTCTTCATACATATTACCTTTTCTAGTGCTTTCAAGACTTAATAAAGTCTTCTTGTCATTGTGTACAGTCACCTTGAATGCAGATTCTTCCTTAGGTAAAGTATCTCCCAGCTCTGTGGCCTCAAAGGTGGTAAACATATAAATCAACATATCTCTGTTAAATTTCATTGTCAATGGTATAATCTTTTTTATAGCTTGTACTTTAGTTTTGTATATAGGTGTCAAAGATCTGATAATGTTTACGATCACTTCTTCTTTAGTATATGTGCCTCCTGGGTTTCTAATCCCTATAACAACCTCTATAACCCTCTATACATATGCTCTGATATTTTAATCATCTCACATTCTCAAAATTTCCATTTTAGTCTTCCAATTTTTCATCTTTGCCTTATTAGTAAACTTATCTCCTTCATATAGTGCCTCTAGTGTTGACCATATTTGATGTGAAGAATCCAATTCTTTAACCTCTTTGAATTCACCTTTAGAGAGCGTGTTGATCAATACTTCTCTTGTAACCATATTACAACTAAATAACTTCTTTCCATCTTCATTAGAATTTTGCAATTCATCTTCAGGCTTGATCTTCTCATCCTTCTTTGTAATCATCCAGTAGTCAATTCCTAAATAGATTAGATGACTTGTCATCTTGTTCTTCCAACTGTCAAAATTTTCAAGATCAAATTTTGGACTCTTCTTCCTATAGTACGCCATCTTCAGAATCACCTCAAGTTGTTAATATTTCATTAAAGGACCACAAGCTCTAATGCTAATTGTTAGCAATAATAGTCCACCAACACAACTAAGAGGGGTGTTGAATCAGGTGTGTACCAAATATTCTAAACTTTTTAAACTTATAAACCAATTATTCAATGCAAATTGGAACACATCAAAAGCAACACCATAATATAATAAATTTATGTCGAGGAAACCCTATTAAGAGGGGGAAAAAACCTGGTGGGAATTATCCCTGGCAATTAATGCACTAAAAGTATTGTATCCTTGTTAGGAGATTTAGCCCTATTAGGAGCTAATTATTACATATATAGTACGCAATTCCTATTAAAGGATAGACCCTGTTAGGATTCAAGAGAAACAAGAGTCTCACTATCCAGGCACACTATCCAAATGAGAAGGTTAAGCCCACCTTCTATACTCACTGTTCAAAATATAAAAAAAATAGAAGTATACAATAACCAGTGAAGTGACTGATAGCAACTTGCATTTCTTAAACATTTCCAATGAATTTCATCACAATCAATATCTCTACTCTACATCATGCACTCTTCACAATTACAATCTCTCATCTTCCACATTACTAACCCATACTACCTCAGCAAGAAATAACTCTCCTTTATACAAGTTTACAATAGGAAAATAGGACGACCATAGAGGACTTTCCCAATGCATAAAAGATTACATAGAACCTTGCTAAGATACACACAACACCTTAAACATGTAAACATCAATTGCATTTATCATAAATTATACTCCAAGATCTATAATCCATGATCACCATCCTTTAAACACTTTACATCATTGTAGTCAATCGCAATAGATCTTCGCAAGACCACATGCTTCAGCTAATATCAACAAGAGCTCAGTGACCCAAGAATCATAGACAACATTCTCCAACATGTCTTCTACCATGCCACAAACTTGCATAGCATAACTCATGCTCGCATCTAATTTGTCTCCAAAACACAAAGAACAACTTTGTCATAATCCTTTGTTACAGTTCTGTAACCAATCTCTACCAAAACAACTATAACACATGCCAACAATAATATCAAGCCAAGCGACCTTAGATATAATATATGTTCTCATCCCTATACACATCTCCAAGCTTGCATGCTCTGAAAGTCCATACAATATCCGTACACTTCTGTCATTCTTCCTTGTAACAGTGATAACCTGTCTATCTAAGACTTCAACTAAAACATATGATGACATCAATAACAAGACATGAATGTCAACGCTTCTAACAGAAACAATTCTAACATAAAGAATCCATTAATTTTTCTTTTTGCTATTTCAACTTTATTGATATAAGAATTTAGAAGAATAAAACAAACTAATGAAATAATTTTATTTTTTTTTTTTAAAATCCTTGTAATAATATATTATATTACAATTATAATATAAGACAAATTCTTGTATTTTTTTTTAATTAACCGGCTCTACGTACTTTACAAATATTTAGTTAAATGTATTATATTTTTACTTTACAAAATATTTAGTCTTCTAGAAAATGATATCTCTCAGCTTGTTTTAGCTAGATTTTTCAAAATATACATATGCTAGTTTTTTATTGAGATAAAAATAGGTTTTGAAGGGACCCAAAGCCCTTAACAAAGCATATACATCAGATATAATAAATCTTCCCAAATACATTTGAAACACTATTGGATGACCAACAAACCAATCAAAAACCAACAGAAAACCAACATACAGAAGAAGAAAAAAAAGAAAAAAAAAGGACCAACACACAGGAACAACCAGCAAGACTAGCACGCCAACGGAGAAGCAACCAAAAACAAAAAATAGGAGCAGGAGCCCACTAGGTAAGATCCTTCAGATTCTTCACAACCTCTTCCTCTAGGGAAGTCATCTTCTACACAATAACCTTCAGATCCTCAATGTCCTTGGGAACATCAACCACTTTTTTCTTGAGACTCGCCCTAGTTCTCTTTCTTGGTCCCTCAATATGACCTGCCACCTCTTCATTATCATCCAGCTTCATAATATCCTTCTCCATTAAGGGGATCTCCAACTTAGCCACCAAGAATTTAAGATTATTGGTAGAAACCTTAAAACCCTTGTGTGTATGTTGGAGAGTTTTCTTTATGGTGTTGTGAGTCTTCTCCCATTTTATAGTAAGCTCGTCCAATTTCCTATCTATAGTGTCCATCACATTTTAAATATAGGTATGCTAGTTACTTATAGAGAAAACCAAAAAAAGATAAATGAACTGACACACTACACAAGTCATCTAACCAATTCTACAAAACTTCATACCATGAAAATTATTTGTGAAGTGATACAAGTCATTCTCCAAGCCAATTAAAACCTGTCTTGATAGCCAACCAAACTGTCAATCAAATAGCATTATAAATATCTAAAAGAATAATCAGTTTTGAAACCTGCACACATGATAGTATTATATATAGAGAGTGATTAGTAAAAATATCCAAAGATGAATTAAATCATCATTCCAAATATTATTTGTTGCATAATCTTGTCTTTCAAATCATCATTGAAATATCCTTCATGAATCAATGTCAAAGCCTTAGTAATTCCTTTATATCTTCTTTTGACATCATAATTCTAATCATCTTCAGTAATCAATATCATAGCCTCGGTAATGAGAAATCAGAGAAGAAAGATTGCATTTCGATGATCTAATTCATTTAGCTAAAGAGTCTTTAAATAAGCATTACAAGAAGATTGAGAACTACCAATGGAGTAACTGATATATGCAATTTTTAAACACTAAAAAACTACCTAACATTAATGTAATACGGACACATCCCCCCCTCTTATTACATTAGTCTGAACAAGAGTAGAAGTTTCAAGGTTTATAAATCCAACCCTCTAGAGACTTTGATGAAGTGTCTTCAGTGATCCTCCTCACTCACTCAAGAAACACTGAACTGGCTGCATCAGTGGATTTTCTGACTGCAAAACCTAAAGTTTTATGTACAACATGAGTGTTTCCACCACCTCTGCACAATGAGATACATTTCCTCTAAAATCTCACATCTCCTCCGAGTGTATCCAATGACTCCTTTAGTGTTGCACATGAGACACATTTCCTATGAAATTCAACATCTCTTGCGAGTGTGTCTAATGCCTCCTCAAGTGTTGTAGAAACTGTAACCACCTAAATTTGGTCTGTCGCAACTATGGACCCTATTTGCCCTAAGTGTGATCATGCCCTCGATTTATGTCCAAGCGACCCTGTTACTGTTTGGCATATTTCTTTTAAATCAATTTAACTCCTTCATATTAAATATTATAGCCATGTTTGGTTTTGATTTGATTTGATTGGTCGAAATTGATTTGAATTGTATGGCTATAATAGTTAATATAAATCAGTGATAAAAATCACCTAGGACATTAAATTGATTAAAAGAAATATGCCAAGCAGTAACAGGGTCGTTTGGACATAAATCGAGGGTATGATCACACTTAGGGCAAATAGGGTCCATAGTTGCGACAGACCAAATTTAGGTGGTTACAGAAACAACCTCTCCTCTGCTGCATAAAACATCACCGACATACATGCGCATGATATGGCTTTCCTCTGAAAGTCCACGTCTCCTCTGAGTGTGTCTAACGCCTCCTAAAGTGCTCAATAAATTATATTCAAATCCTTCCCCCCCTCGCTTGTTGAAGGGACAATCATGTTGCCAAGCCCCCTCTTCTCTTCAGGGACACAAATAAGTCAAGCTCCCTCTTCTCTTCAGGCATGAATTTTTCAAGGCCCAACTTTTCAAGGAAATAAATAGATTGCTTCTCATGAAATGAATCATCCCTAAGCGAGAAGCTAGCTTGGGATGATGGAAAACCTCTGGCCTCCGTTGCCTCTAGCCTCATATATTCTCTTTCCTAATCTTTAAAGCAAAAATCTTTCATCAACTCCTATACCACAAGGTGGGTTGTCATCATCAAATGAGTCATTTATATGTACTACAAATCCACAAAAGTGTGTCTCACCTTCCATTGCCACAAAAGCTGTATTTTTCTTCAACTTTCCATCAATGAGATATTTGGTTCGCTGAATGCAATTCACCTGCACATGTCCATTTTTTAACAATCAAAGCATTTGAAATTTTTTCTAGTTGAAATGTTAGACTTTTTCCTAGCAAGAAAAGCACATTCCTCAACAATTTGATGTCCCTTATTAGCTCTACTTCCTTCATCAATTAGAGAAGAAATTTCTATTTCCAAGCTAGGATTCATTTTGTTCAAAGTGAAAACAATATGATCAAAGCTTGATGGCATATTGCTCAATAAGATCGCATTGGCATCATCATCATAAACTTTAGAGTTCAACCTGCAAGTTGATTAAGAAGAGAATGAAAGCTACTTATATGTTAAACAATATTATCTCCCTCATTCATCTTCAACCTGATCAATTTCTACTTTATGGACATTTTGGTGCTAGAAGCTTGTGAACCAAACAAAACATTGAGCCCATCCCATATTTATTTTTAAGTTTTTGATAAGTCAATGAGATGCAAATAGACATCTCATAAACCAAGACCAATCAATATTGTGGCCCTATGATCATTATCCATCCACTAGGTCACCTCATCTCATCTTGTAGTTTTCTAAAAAGTCGAATTAAAATATCCCACAAGTCTTTTTCAATTAAAAGTAATTGTATTTTAATTTTCCATGTGTAAAATTCATATCGTTCAAATTTGATTATAGTTGTCAGTTTATCCATTTTCCTTGTCACTTGAGAAAAAACCAAACAACTTCGAAACCTGCGTCCTTATCTCCCTTTAAAATCTCTAATCTATTCTATATAGATAACTCTGAGCACATAAACAATTGGCCATCAACAGAAATTTCATGACAAAGGATACTCACGGGATACAGCGTTGTCTTGGGAAAGGATGATCTTCACAGACCGTAATTCGCTCCAAAGAAGATGCACATGAACCAGTTTTCTTCTATGGGAAAAACCAAATCCGAAAAACGCTCACATGATTCAGCGTGATGTAATAGGGCTTACAGGAAGAACTCCATGCACGAGACACAATAGAGAAGTGAGTACTTCAAACACGATTAGAGGCACGACAGAGAAGTGAGCACTCTTGCAAATGCTCTTTCACCCATGGGCTGTTCAGCGCAGACATGGCATATTAAAAAAATTCAATGCATTTGACATATCGTTCATAGCCTATTGTTATTCTCTAAGTTTCAATGTCAATGACGAGAGGCTTCGCAAGTTACAGAGTCAGATCCAGCGTGATCAACCATTTCATAGCATCAAAAACTATGCCATCGATAACAACGTTACCCACCACCAATTCACCAACTATGCAGACCAGTTCAATATCATCACCATGGACTTCAAAGCCTATGATAAAGATGGTGACATATCAGAAATCTATGAACACGTCATGCTCTCAAGTCACCTCACTGAGCTCACCGCACGACGGTTTGAGGCCAAAGAACTAAATACCGATATGGAACCGTATGAAGGTCTTCTTGCTCTCTTCTTGCTATATATTCTGCCTCTTTTGATCTTGGATATGGATCAAGCTTTTGATCTTGGTTCAAGCAACCCACTGGGAAACCAAATGAAAATGTCATGCAAACTATAGGATGCAGGACCTCTACAAATTTTGTATTTGACAGGCTGATGGAAACCGCTTGTGGTGGCCTACGCAGGTCTACTCCTCCAAATTTTGCTCGCACTCGATTCACAAACACTTCCATTTCCCATGATTCTTCATCGCACAGGCATGTGAATATCTGGCTCTGATACCAAATGAGAACTCAAAGAAGAAACATTGTGTTTCCATGATCTAATGCATTCAGCGAAAGTGCCTTTAAATAGGCATTACAAGAAGATGCAGAACTACTAATGGAGTAAACTGATATATGCATATTTTAAAAACTTAACAACTACCTATCTTAACTACCAAACATTAATGTAATACACCAATAGGTAATTCCTTCAAATATTCTTCACTAATTTCTTCCCTTCATTAGAAACTTCTTCAACAACCTCTACAAAATGAATCTTCATGAGTAACTTCTTCAGCAACCTCTTATTTGCCTCTGGAACTTCTTCTCAGCCTTGACAGTCTTTGTAATTCTTTCTCAACCTTAGCAATCTCTACAACTCTTTCATCAACAATAGACATTAATGTCATGTACCAAAAGTTAACATCATAGATAATACAACTATAATGAGGCAAGTGGGGAGGGAGAAATGCAACTACCCTAAAACAAATATTTAATGAATGATATAATATATTAAATGATGACACCTAAGATAATTAATCATTAAATGATGGTGGCATGTTCCAACTAAGCGATAATAAGTAAACCTAATTAGGCTAAATTATATTTAATCCAAACGATGTGTCTGTCACTCTGATGGATTCTCCATCACAAGCCTCTTCCTCTATTATTCTTAGTTCTTCTTTAAATGATGTTTTTCTCTTTATAGATGATGATTATTCTCCTGGTCTTTCTGATCAGCTTCAGGCACCTCCTCTTCTAAAACCCATTCAGACTCTTTGGGATTGTACACTTCTTGAGGAGAATAGTTCTCTTGTGGTGATCCTGTACATACTTGTCAGATTCATGTCTGGACTTTAGGTATTAATCTTTTGAGTCATATAGTTTATACTGATCTTCAAAATTTTATAGATAATTTTTGTGTTCTAGAGTAGGATAGTGCTAAGGATAAGGAGTTTTCTTCTTCGATGAAGAATCATACTTGGGATATTGTTCCTCTTCCTAATGGAAGAAAGTTGGTTTAGTGCAAGTGAGTGATCATAAAAAAATTTGTAGTTGATGCTCTATTGACAAGTACAAGGCTTGTCTTGTAGCTAAGGGCTTTTCTTAGGTTAATTGTATTGACTATTCTAAGACCTTTTCTCCTGTGGCCAATTTGGATTCCATTGATATTGTATTTTCTATTGCTCCATCTCTAGGTTAATCATTGTAACAAATGGATGTGAATAGTGTCTTCTTGTATGGTGATCATTAAGAGGAGATATATATGGAGTATCCAAGAGGATTTATGCACAACCCTTCACTTGTTCGTAGGCTTTGATGGTTATTGTATGGTTTGAAACAAACTCCTAGAGCTTGGCATGAGAAGACAAATAGTTTTTTTGCTTGCATTCGGATTCACTACATATCACTCTTATACTAATTAGAGGCATGGGGTCATCTTCTCATTCTTTTCCTTTATGTGGATGATTTAATTCTCAGAAGGAGTTTTGCTTCTAAATATTGAAAATACTCAAAGAACTCTAATGCAACATTTTGATATGATTGATCTTGGTCCATTATTTTACTTCCTTGGTCTTTAGGTTCAACAGTCTTCTGCGGGTGTTTCTATCTTTCAAAAAAAGTATGCTCTTCATTTTCTTTAGAGATTTGGGATGGTTGATTGCAAGCCTACCCCTACTCCTTTTTATTCACATGATATATTGTCTACTAGTTACTTCAGTCCACCAATGGATGCCACTTTTTATTGGTAGTTGGTATGAATTATTTTGTACTTGACACATAGTGATCCTGATATATCCTTTAAACTTGGTAGTATCTCTTATTTCTCTCAATATACTTATGAGAGTCATTGGAAGGCAGGCAAATACATTCTGAGGTATATTCAAGGCACTACTTAGTCAAACATTCACTACAAACTAAGAGATACTTATATTGTGGGCATCATAAACTTGGATTAGGATAGTGATGTTTATGATTAGAAGTCTACTTCTATCTTTGTATATTTTTTTGGTTCAGGTATCTAGTAGAATGGTCTTGCAAGAATAAAACTTCTATTTCATTATCATTGAAAATGGCTAAGTACTAGGGAGCAATCTTGGCTAGTTAGGAGGCCCTATCGATTATACAAGTGATGGCTAGTTTTGGATTTCATTCAAATCATCTCATTACTCTTTTGTGTGAAAATTAAAGTGTCATTCATTTTTATTTCAAACCAGTAGAGCATCAAGGTACTGAGCATATAGTGATCCACATGCACTTATTTAGAAAGTCATTCAAGATGGCGTTCTTCCTTTGGAGTATTTTCCTATGGAGAAATAGGTTACGGATATTTTCACTAAAAATGTTCATCTCCTCACTATCTTTTGTTCTGATTGATGTTAGAGTTAAAGGAAGTTATCCTTGAGGGGTCTTGAGGAATCATCATTCCTTTCACCTTTTGTTTTCAGCAACTTTCAATTTTCTCTCTTTTCGAGAGGACTTTTTCCCTACATGGTTTTTGTTATTTTCTCCTTGTGTGAGAGATTTATTTTCATTGCATATAGTTGTGCATAGGTTCCTAACATGGCCTCTTTTATAGGAGTCATCTTGCATCTTATATTGCAAGGTAATCTTCCTAAGATACGGTTAAGGTAGGGTGTTGGTGTTGGCTTAAGTTTACTTTTGCACTTATCAACATTTTACTTTTCATATTATATTAGTTAGTATAATGTTTTTTTTCCTTTTATAATTTTTGGTTGAGGTAGTTGGGTGATTCATGTACCTCCCCTTGCATCTTGTTGTTTTTTTTGAGAGCTTGTACAATATGTATATATCATTTACATCAATGAATTAGCTATTGTATGGTGAAATGACTTTTGTTATGTTTCTTCTCAATGTTTGGTGAAGGCTTTTCTAATTTGTAGTACGGGATTCCAAGTGTATCAACAATAACTATCTCTAATGAATGTAATAAAATATCTTCACAATAGTGATTAACATTAGTGATCTAGTTTTTTTTTTAAATGGTAGAACCCAAACAACAATAGAGAAAATAAAGTTATGATTTAGGAATATATATAAGATAGTTACATTGCATAATTAGGAACATGAAAAATAAAATCCTAAAAAATATAAAAGATAATATTTCATGCTAGTGAAAATAATTTATATTGTATGTAAGGGAAATCAAAATAACCATGTGAACATCTTTCATGTATAACAATTAAAAAAATTGAACAATTGAAAACCTTAAAAAAATTGTAAAGAAAAAATTCAATCAGTTTGGCAATCTATTTCTATGGTGCCTTAGAAAATGATCCTAAGAAAATCTATTTGAATGAATTATGTATGGAAATCAAGAATATATAAGTGCTCTACACACTCATGAAGGACATGAATTTTAGCCATCCATCCACTTATCACATTGGTAACCGTAAGCAACTTATTAGACTATACCTTGATTAGTAGTTAAATAAAGAGAACAACTCCTATCTTTTTTATAAAATTACAATATGCCTTTTGATATGAAATCCTTTTCCTCCAGTCATCCTTATTAAGCCAATAGGCTTCCCCTATGGGGAAATCCCGTGTACGGCCCTCCCAGAATTTTCTCACGCTGTCTCATGCCCGAAAATGGTTTTGAGATAGTCTGAAAATGGTTTTTGGATTTCTTGAGTGGTTTCCGTTAAAGTAGATGGTAGTTTTGAGCAGTTTTGGTAAAAGAAGATGGTAGACTCCGTGTGCTATTTAACCCCATTTCCACTCCCATCGGGCTGAAACACAGACGCCAGGATCTAGCTCAGGTGTTGCCCCTGAACAGTTAGGGCCCGTTTGGTTGCACCCCATAACCGGGTTATGCAGCCCATAACCTGGTTATGGGGTGCAATTCCTTGTTTGGTGACCTCTAAATTGAATGCGAATATGGATTTGCAAATCCCCATTTATGCAAAAATGTGGATGTCCAAATTCTTGCTAAAGAGGTGGAATGACTTTCATCTCCATGGTTTTCATAGAGATTAAAGCCATTTTAAATTTGCCGTCGGGTCCAATGCACTCCAAGGTTTGCATGATTAAATTTTTTTATATATCTTGTCGGGTCCGGAGCACTGCGTTGATTTAACTGTTGGAATGTGGATTTACAAATCCATCTTCCAGGTCA
>MU224926.1:935745-946304 GCA_018584345.1 Thuja plicata
AGAAACTACATTCAATTTCCTACGGATTCTATTCTTACAACTTTTTGATATTAAGTTGATAGCTAGTTCAAATTTTCACGTCAAGTTGACTAACCCTGATTTTGCTGATTTTTCATTGCCACTTAAGAGCATAGTCTGGCCCCCCCATGATCTTGCACATACCCATTTACAAAGTAATTATAACCAACATAAATTTAATAAGACTACACTGGAATATCGGAAATATGGAAACTTAAATCATGAATCTTGGCCTCTAATCATTACGTAGCCTAATAATTTTCAATTACTAAACTACCTGCAATACTCATCTATAATAAAAAATTCGTTAGTAAATAATAACAATTCATAAATATACTTGGAAAAACATTCTTATGCACAAAACAAAAAGAAACAACTTACATGTAATGAACATTCTAAACAGCAATATCATCGCAGATCGTGAACAAAGTATTCCCTTGTAGAAAACCTCCTTGCATCTCCGTAGAAAATAATGTGCAAAAATTGCATGTATACATATTTCTAAAAAAAATAGAACTCATTATTTAGAAAGAAAAGTTTACATGAAAATTGCAAAAATAAAAAATAAAATTTACAATTAAAAATAATTAGTGAAAATTCAAAAGAAACTTTCTATTTTATAATTGATTTTGTCTAAAATTACAACTGATAATATAATCATTTTTATTTTATAATTCGATTTTGATTTTATTTTATTATAAACTCGTAATAAAAACATTTCTATTTTATAACTAATTTTTTTCATTAAAATAGAATGTAAGATTAACTTTACTTATTGAGATTGACAATTTTCTGGCAAAAAATAAAGGAACAAAGCCTATCGGCTTATAAATAGTTTATCTTACATTAACTAATCCTCTTTATAATAATAAAATTTATTAAATTGTCCTTATCCTTCAATATTAGACTTGTCTATAAACAAATAAATTCAATTAGTTAACTTTTTTTAAAATAGTTAATAATTTTAAAGAGGCAAGTTAACTCAATCTTTACAAAAGAAAAAAATAATCAGCATATCAACTCAATTAGTTAACTATTCGATCAAAATAACCAAATAAAACTAACTAATACATAAAGGAGATAAATTTGAAATAGAATCTAAATTGTTCATCCAACTTAGCAAAATTGTATAAGAATTCTAGAACTTAAGATCAGCTTCAATCCGAATTTTAACATTAAAAATATTTATACCTTTTTTTAAGTCTATCACAGCTGTGCATGGTGTTAGAATTAAAAATTTTAGATAACATTTTAATTCTCATTTGGGTGTTGGAATACCAAATGTTGGATATGGTCAATTTTGGAAGATGCTACAATTCTGGAAGATACATATCCTAGAAATGATTTTTGAAATATGGGTTGGACCTATTTGGTTCACCCGGAAGATGACTAAGAAGATGCATAAATAATTATAATTGTTTATTTCTTAATTTTTTTGAATACGGTGTGTATGTCTGTAAATATCCACACATACACACATGTGTATATATACACACATACACATGTATATATACATGTGTATATATATACACACATCTGTGTATATACACACATATGTGTCTACACATACATACACTTGTGTGTGTGTGTATATGTGTGTGTGTATATATACATACATGTATACAAACACATGTCTATACACATGTGTGTATATACATGTGTATTTATACACATGTATATGTATATATACATGTGTGTGTATATATACACATATATGCACATATACATACATTTATGTATATATATACATATACACACACATTTACACATCTATCATGTCACTGATCCGACAAAATATTAAATTTGCTTTTGTAAAAATTGGAATTGGAATTTGAAATTCCAATTCCACCTATTTAGGTGGAAGATTGATATGCTCATTTTGGGGCAAAATGAGAATTTCATAATTCCAATTCCATTTTTATTCACGGACCCAAACATGGAATTTGGCATTATCCGTAATTGGATAATGCCAATTCCAGTCATATTTCAGAAAACAAACGGGCCCTTAGACAGTTCTCTTTGTGTGTGAAGATGTACCTCTCCAGTCTTCGAAGAAACTGCCAATGGCTACCATATGTAACTCCTCCATATTTGAAACACGTGTTAGAAGAATCAAAATTAGAGTTAGTTGCAGATGGAGAAAATATTAAGATGAACAGTGACATATGGCAGAGGATTCCAGATGAACTACTAACGTGCATTTTACCCTATGTGCCCACTTTGATAGGTGGGAGATTTAGGGTTGTGTGTAAACAATAGGAACATTTCTTTTCACTAGAGAAAATCCAATCAATTTCACCATCTATCCCTACTCATTTTCCTTCTTTTCTCCTTGGTTCCTTGAAACCCTGGTGCGATATTTTATATGTACTTCAACTAGAATCCAACTATCCTATGTACAAATTTTCACTATAATTTATGGAACATGGGAGCTTTAATAATATATTGATTGTATGCAAAAGCCTCGTTTTTTGTGCTAAGGATAGAATGTCTGCCTCACTTTGGATTTGCAACCCTACTACTAGCACATGGATAGCCATCCCACTCCTAACCAACTTTCCACGTGTGATTTCATTGGATTGGCTTATGATACATTTGCAAGGGTGTGCACCTTGGTGATAGGCCATGTCATCCCAACTCACGAGATGGTGATGGAAATATACAATTCAGGGACTAATGGATGGGTTACCTTGGAGATGACTAACTCATCCATATTTATTGTTCCCCATGGTGAAGGGGTATATTCCAGAGGAAATATTTACTGGATTGATGCAGGGAAGTTACGTGTCACAGCATTTAGAGTTGTAGAGAGAAGTTGGAAGTTCATTAATCTGCCAAGTGAACAAGGATTTATTTATCAGTGGGATTTAACTGGGTGTGGTGGAAACATTGTCTTGGTGCACAATAATGAGCTCAAATTTTGGAAGTTGATGGAAGACAAATTGAATTATAGATGGCTAGAATTCCAACCAATTCCAAACAGTCTATGCAAAGAAGCACTTACACATGTAGTTACAACCAGGTAGTGGTTAACAGTTGTGGGTGGATTTCCATATATCTCCCTGCAAATAAGTTGGTTTTGTTTAATGCAGAGGGGAAAATGATGCATAGCATTGAGTGTATGTTGCTTCCAACATTTGAACATATAGATTTGGTACCAGTGCATGCTTATGAGCTCAACAATATTTGGTGGCCATAACTACTCCGCTTGTTCTTGTCAATCTTCTTGATGGCCTTTGATCTATCATCGATTGGGTAACCAATCACAATGTGTAGAACATCCTTAGTGATTTTGACTAGTTTTTCAAGCCACATAAATTGATGGTGAACTTGGCTAAGAACCATCCTAATCCATTCGGTCTTGAATACCCTCGGTAGATGCAGGGCATGAGTCAAACCCTTGATCTCCAGATGAGTGTGGTCATCCTTCAACTTCTCGTTCGCACACAACTTCTGAAATGAAGTATCAATCTTAGCTTCGTAGATTTCCCTTAGATTCAAGTATTTCTGTCAACCTTATGCTTTGAGCTTTCTGATCTTTCTTCATTATGTCCAACTGCTTAATAAGTATAGTGTTCTTTTCCATTAGGTCTTCAATGGCTATCTCATATTCATCATTCAAACTCGCTTCAGATGCAATATCAAGTACATCAACATGCTCTTGTGTAGACTTCAGTTCATTACATAAATGCCTCCTCACCTTCAATGAATTTTTCGGTTTCCTCCTAAGATCATTAATCACCTCTTGTACATTTTACAATTCAAACTCAAGACCTTCAATCCTTTTGTCTTTCTTGTAACTTTCCATGGTTGTGATCTTTACTCTCAGGTGTTTAAACCTTCAACTCAAGATTCTAGCTCTAATATCAATCGTTGTAATAACTATGGAAAATTAAGTACTGAGAGGGGAGGGATGAATCAGTTGCAAGTAGTTAAAGTACAACATATAAAACTAACATATAACAAACTGAATCTATTGCAAGTAGTTAAAGTACAAAATATAAACTAAAACATGTAAACACAACTCATAACACCAAGATTTTTGGTCACATAGAAATCCTTTGTTAGAGGAAAAAATTGCGATGGGGATTACACCCACAACCTTCACTACTACAGCAAAAAGGTTGCTTGGTTAGAGCTATAATTATAGCTATTTTTGATATCTTACCCTATTAGGAGTATAATAAGACTTATTCAGTCTACCTTCTGAAAGGATTTTACAATCTCTAATCTAAGAGATGTACACTGTTATAGGATTTACAATATAAGACCTGTTAGGGCCTACCTAGTATTAGGATTTGTACTACTCCTAATACAAAAAAACTTATTACAAAATGTCTTATGTAAATGTATCAGTCAAATGTTGTTCAGACTCATTGTGCTCACTGACTTTGTTACCTCAAATTGTATTCGGTAGCTCAATAACTTAAGCTCTTCTTTACTCTACATATATCTCCTTCACTTCTTAACTTCACTTCATATGCATCTGCTCATCATCTTTTGTATTTTGTTTCTCTGATCTTTTATATGACTTCCAGGCAGTTAACAAAGATCTAGGGCTTCCTATCTCAATGATAGAGATTAAGTGGTGAAATATTGGTTACACTTCAAATGCAGTATTCCTTATCTATTTTTCATTGGTGGATCTACCTCGTGATAATGTATGATATGATTTTTGTAATTCCAATGTTCTAACTAACGCTCACCTTGGGTTCTGTAAAATATCCAGTGCTTGATTGTTAGTAATAACTGAGAGGGGGGGGTGAATCAGTGGCCTCAAAAATTTATCCTTCAAACTTTAACCACCAATCAATAAACCTTAGATTATTATTTCCTTACAAGATGCATGCCATGAAATACTAATAATGATTAACTGTCTATCGATTTTCTCTGTCAATCCTTATTCTTTCATGATTACCAATAAGCAGTATAACTATTTACCGTAACTCAGTAAATAAGTAGAGTATACCGATCAATCCAGAATGAATTATGTAAGATACAAAATAGTAAAGAAATGAATCATACACACATAACACATGGATTTTTAATATGGAAACCCTGTTAAGGGAAAAACCACTGGGACCAGTACCCCAAATTTTCACTCTTCTGAAGTGAGCCTTGTTAAGAGCCAACCCTGTTAAAGGTTACAAACACACTATTAGGTGTGACCTTGTTAGAGGATTTTATACATAGAGGTTGTCACTTAGTTTCGGGCATCTAATGTTGCCATCTTTGAATCAACCTCTCTCTTAGACTGTTAATAGGCATCGGGCATATCCAATGCTACTTTCATGAATCAACCTTTTTGGCACTCCTTGAGATGTACCTCAATATATAGAAGACTGTTAAGTCCTACTTGGTTAAGAGACTTGATGCTTCAATGGTTAAACTAAAACACTATGACCTGTTCATATTGCAACTTTTAATTGCAGATTTTTAGATCTATTTAAGTACATTACCTATCTGACCAATGTATCAATTCAATCATTTTTGCTCCATACTTTTCTGCTCTGTGATGTTGTGCTCACTGTTCATTGGTGTTTGCAGAATTCCTTAGCTCTTCCTTCAGCTTGTTTGATTAGCACTACATGAAGTTGTTCTTCATCACTTTCTCTATAGCATCCTTTTTCTATTCACTCCCCTTTATCCCATCAGTAAATGAATTAATCTTGTCTCTTATATAGACATAATATTCATTATTTCTTGATTCTTGATTCTTGGCATGAAAAACAATCCAGCCAATTAGATTTAAAGAATAACTTCTGATTTGTCTCATAGATATCTTCTTGCCAACTATACAAATTAGCTTTAAACCAATCACTTATCTATGGTTGAATAAAACAAAGTAGACAACTAGTTAAGTCTATATTTAGCTCTACCAGCTAGATATTTTGTCATTTTCTGAACTCTCTATTCCATTGGTCATGTTTGTAGTTAGTTGTCAGTGACAACTGATAGTTCCGTCGGCAAGACTCCAATTAGCTTTATGATCTCCATCTACCGAGAAACACTGTATTTTCTTCCGTCGGGTTACTCTTTGCTTTGCTCGTCGGGCAACATTGTGACTCTGCTCGTCGATAGTGTTGTGCATTTCCTTGCCGGGTATCACTGTGGATTTGTTCTTTTCTTTGTTCGTCGGGTGCACTTCGTCGGTGTTGTTTGTCACTTAGTGAATACTTGATTTGTATGCATTGCTGATAGCATAGCCTTGGTCCCTTTGATTCTCTTAATTCTTTGACATTGTTTACATGACCATATAGATTATATTAGGTTGACATTAATGACAATACAATACATTAACTGATTTAATGTCTTGCATTATCTTCAATTTAACATTGTCAAACATTCAATCAGTTACATGTCATCAATCTCTCATTTTGGCATTGATGGCAACATAATATATTATCACACTATACTATTTCTAATACAATATGAAATACAACAGTTGAGATTCATCAAACTACCAATCTTTTGTTTTGATAACCGATAAATGTCTGACCATCAGTAAGCTCTATTTAAGCTTAGATTTGATTCTTGCAGCTCTTCATAGCTTTCTTTTTCTGATGTGTTGTGTTCTTTCCTTGTGTCAATTTCTCTCCCTTGACTGTTCTTTCTCTTTTGATGTCTTTTTCTCTTGTCAGTAACTCTCCCTTTGTATAATCTTTCCATACAATAGCTCTCCCTAAGAGTATAATCTCTCCCTATTGGAGTAATGTGCTAATAGATATTCTCTTTCCCTTTCCAGAAAGATCTGATAATATGGATAATCTCTCTCCCTTTGACAACAATGCCAAACAAATATTTTACAAATATTTGACATTCATGTCAAACACTCATTTTTTCTCCATCCATAATATATTCCTTGAATTTTCGTTATCTATCAGCAATATGTCAATATGCTCTGGTGCTCGGTGTTGATATATACCTGTCTATATATAGATGTAGCTTTCAAGTTCATCTTTTTGTTTGCATCAACATTACTAATAATATGTAGGTTGATGCAACATTTAGTCATTTTACTAACCAATAGACAAGGGTTTGACCCCTAGTCTCTTTCTCAAGTACTCAAATGCATCCTTGGGAAGTGGCTTGGTGAAGATATCGGCCAATTATTATTTTGATTGCACAAGTATCACCTCCTTTGCCTGAAATTGTTTTCTCAAATAATGATACTTGATGGAAATATGCTTTGTTTTAGCGTGCATGACTGGATTTTTTGAAATGTTAATTGCACTTGTATTACCACAATAGATAATTACTAGTTATAGGATCTTCATATGCATACCTTCTAGTAACTATTTGAACCACGCAATATTTGAGCAATTTGCAGCAGCAGCAACATACTCTGCTTCTGCAGTAGATTGTGAGATGCATCCTTGTTTCTTACTAATCTATGTGACAATTTTGTCACCCATGAAGAATGCTCCTCCAGTTGCACTCTTTCTGTCATCAATGTTTCCAGCCCAATTAGCGTCAGTAAATACCTGAAGTTCAAATTTGCCTTCTCTTATGTACCATAAGCCATATTCCTTGGTATTCTTCAGATATCTTAGAATTCTTTTCACAGCAGTCATATGTGATTCCCTAGGATTAGTACAAAATCTAGCAACTTTTCCTACTGCATGTGCAATATCTGGTCTAGTCTGTACAACATACATGAGTTTTCCAATCATTTATCTGTACAAAGTCTGATTTACCTCTTATTTCTTGTCCTCCTTTGTCAACTTACATCCAATAGCCATCGGTGTTCCAACTGGTTTAGATTCTTCCATCTTGAATATTTTCAAGACCTCTTTAATGTATTTTGACTAAGTAATGAAAATACCTTCACATTATTGCATGATCTATAGACCAAGAAAGAACTTGATCTCCCCAAACATAGACATCTCAAACTCTTTTCTCATCTCATTAGAAAATGATTTTCATAGCATATCATTGCCTCCAAATATGATGTCATCAACAAATATCTCAGCAATCAAAGTGTTAGCATCGATATCTTCCTTCAAATAAAGATTGTTGTTTTCACTAGTCCTTACAAATCCAATACTTATAAGATAGGAATGAAGTCTTTCGTACTAGGCTCAGGGTGCTTGTTTTAATCCATACAAGGCTTTGTAAAGTCTACATACCATGTCCATCTTGTCTAGATCAACAAACCCTTCTGGTTGTTCAATGTATACCTCTTCTTCAAGTATTCCATTCAGGAATGTAGACTTGACATCCATTGGATATACCTTGAATCCTTTATATGAAGCATAAGCAAGTAATATTCTTACTCCTTCTAGCCTAGCAACAGGTGCAAAGGTCTCTCCATATTCAATTCCTTCTTCTTGTTCATACCCCTTGCATACTAGTTTTGATTTATTCCTTGTGACTTCTTCATTCTCATTCAGCTTTTTCCTGAATATCCATTTTGTATCGATAACATTCTTTTCATTTGGTCTTGGTACAAGTGATCATGTTTTGTTTTTCTCAATCTTCTTAATCTCATTAGTCATAGCACTTATCCATGCTTCATTATCAAGTGCAGCATTTACATATTTTGGCTCAAACTCACAAATTAGACAGCTTGAGTTTAAAGACTTACTTCTTGTTCTTGTACCAGCTTTCTTATCTCCTATGATCTAGATCTCTAGATGGTTCTTTCTTACATATCTTGCAAGTACAGGTACAGCTCTTTGTCTATCAACTTGATCATTGTTTTGTTCTTCATTCTATTCTTCATCACCTTGCACATTATCTTTATCATTGTCCTAACTGTCAGTATTTGCAGCCTGATGCTCAGGTGCAATGATCTGTTTCTCAGGAGCTCTACATTGTTGGTAGGGTAGAGTGTCAGGTTCCTCATTATAAGTGAACTTATTGTAGTCCTTTGGTTCTTTAGTGCTTTCCTGTTCATTCTTCTCTGCAAATTCATCTATCTTTACATTTGCACTTTCAATAATTTATTTAGAGGCTTTGTTTAGACATTTATAAGCCTTGCTCTTGGTAGAATACCCTAGAAAAATTCCTTCATCACTCTTGGAGTCAATTTTTCCATTTCTATCATCTTTTAAGATATAACATTGATAGCCAAAAATTTTGAAATAACTTACATTGGGTGTGTATCCATACCATAGCTCATAAGCTATCTTTTTGGTGTCTTTCTTCAATTATACTATGTTTAATGTGTAAACAGCAGTACTGACAGCTTCCCTCCAGAAGATTTGGGTGATACCTTTCTCTATCATTAGTATCCTTGCACAGTCAACTATGGATTTGTTCCTTCTTTCAGCAATTCCATTATGTTGTGGTTTCCTTGGTGCAGAGACCTGTCTTTTCATTCTATTCTCATTACAAAAGTTAGTGAATTCATCTGATATAAATTCTCCTCCTCTATCTAACCTTAAGCATTTTAGCTCCTTACCACTTTGCTTCTCAACCATTGCTTTGTACCATTTAAACATCTTGAATGCTTTAGATTTATCTTTTAGAAACATAACTATCATCATTCTAGAGTAATCATCAACAAAGAGAATGAAATATCTATCTCCATAATAACTCTTTGTCCTCATAGGTCCACATAAATCAGTATGGACTAATTCTATAATTGCATTAGATGTATGGGTTTTGCTTTTGAAACTAGACTTTGTCATTTTTCCTTTTTGACAATTCTTACACATGATATTGTTAAGCTTGGTCATCATCAATAAGCCTCTGACATTTCTCTTTTTGCTAATCTTTATCATGTTGTCAAAGTTCACATGACACAATCTTTTGTTCCATAACCATATGTCTTCATTTGTAGCAATCAAAAAAGTGGAGTCAGTATCATTCAGATAGAATAAGTTACCTTTTGTCTTCTCACCGGTACCAATCAGATTTCCAGATTTATTAAAGATCTTTGCCTTCTTATTTTCAAATGCAACTTTGTGACAATAAGAATTCTCACACTTTATCTGGTTATTCAACATTATTTTTCCTCTACCTTCAACTAGACAAGGTGTGTCATTACCCATTCTTACTGAACCACCTTTGTAGTATTCAAAAGTCTCAAACGTTTGCTTATCACCGGTCATATGGTGAGTGCAGCCACTATCTATGATCCAAACATCATTTTTGCTAATTTTAGATATGAGAGTTGTTTCTACATACCTTTCTTCATCATCATCTAAATCATCTTTTACAGACACAAACACCATCTCGATGTCTTCATCAAATTCAGTGTCAGTATCATCATCCTTGCATTTTGCTAGGTAACTGACCCTCTTTCCTTTGTCCTTATAGTCTCAGGTATCTCTTCTTTTTGATTGTCGGTAGTTTCTGTAATCACCTCTGTTAGACTTTTTTTTAAATGATCTGTCATTACTTCTGTCATCTTTTATTCTATTAGTACATCTTGCAGAAAAGTGTCCAATCTCTTTGCAATTAAAATAAACAAGTGGTAATTTACCTTTGCCTCTCTGCATTCTTTTGGCCATAAGTGCTTCAATTTCATCAAGATCATCTTCTTCATTTTCACTATCACTATCTTTTCTCATAGTGTTTTTGTGACTTGATTT
>MU224926.1:946878-959863 GCA_018584345.1 Thuja plicata
TGGGCACATCTCATCTATTCATCTTGTGATCTTTGGCTTAGGTCTTGAAACCTTCCTTCTAAGCACACAAGCTCTGATACCAATTGTTAGTAATAACTGAGAGGGGGGGTGAATCAGTGGCCTCAAAAATTTATCCTTCAAACATTAACCAACAATCAATAAACCTCAGATTATTATGTCCTTACAAGATGCATGCCATGAAATACTAATAATGATTAACTATATGTTAGTTTTCTCTGTCAATCCTTATTCTTTTTTTATTACCGATAAGTAGTATAACTATTTACCGTAACTCAGTATATAAGCAGAGTATACCGATCAATCCAGAATGAATTATGTAAGATACAAAATAGTAAAGAAATGAATCATACACACATAACACATGGATATTTAATGTGGAAACCTTGTTAAGGGAAAAACCACTGGAACCGGTACCCCAAATTTTCACTCTTCTAAAGTGAGCCCTGTTAAGAGCCGACCCTATTAAAGGTTACAAACACACTATTAGGTGTGACCTTGTTAGAGGATTTTATACATAAAGGTTGTCACTTAGTATTGGGCATCTAATGCTGCCATCCTTGAATTAGCCTCTCTCTTAGACTGCCGATAGGCATCGGGCATATCCAATGCTACTTTCATGAATCAACCTTTTTGGCACTCCTTGAGATGTACCTCAATATATAGAAGACTATTAAGTCCTGCTCGGTTAAGAGACTTGATGCTTCAATGGTTAAACTAAAACACTATGACATGTTCATATTGAAACTTTGAATTGCATATTTTCAGATCTATTTAAGTACATTACCTCTCTGACCAATGTATCAATTCAATCCTTTGTGCTCCATACTTTTTTTCTTTGTGATACTGTGCTCACTGTTCGTCGGTGTCTGCAAAATTCCTTAGCTCTTCCTTCAGCTTGTTTGATCAACACTGCATGAATTTTTTCTTCATCAGTTTATCTTCAGCATCCTCTTTCTATTCACTCCCCTTATCCCATCTGTAAATGAATTAATCTTGTCTCTTATATAGACATAATATTCATTGTTTCTTGATTCTTGATTCTTGGCGTGAAAAAAAATCTAGCCAATTAGATTTAAAGTATAACTCCTGATTTGTCTCATAGATATCTTCTTTCCAACTATAGAAATCAGCTTTAAATTAATCACTTATCTCTAGTCAAATAAAATAAATTAGACAACCAGTTAAGTCTATATTTAGCTCTGCCAGCTAGATATTTTGTCATTTTCTAAACTCTCAGTTATGTCGGTCACCTTTGTAGTTAGTTGTCGGTGACAACTGATAGTTCCGTTGGCAAGACTCCAGTTAGCTTCGTGATCTCCATCCATCAGGAAACACTATATTTTCTTCCGTTGGGTTACTCTTTTCTTTTCTCATCGGGCAACACTGTGACTCTGCTCATCGGTAGTGCTGTGCATTTCCTTGTCGGGTATCATTGTGACTTTGTTCTTTTTCTCTGTCTGTCGGGTGCACTCCGTCAGTGTTGTTTTTCACTTAGTGAATACTTGATTTGTATGCATTATTGATAGCATAGCCTTGGTTCCTTTGATTCTTTTAAGTCTTTGGCATTGTTTACATGACCATACAGATTATATTAGGTTGATATTAATGAAAATACAATACATTAATTGATTTAATGCCTTGCATTATCTTCAACTTAACATTGTCAAAAATTCAATCAGTTACATGTCATCATCAGTGTCCAGATTCAATATATGTACTGACATTATGTCAACTCTGTGAAACTCGGTAACATGTTATGTTCTTGCTCGGTGACATAGTGTGCATGATTTGGTAACTATCACTACTCGGTGACTTACTCGGTAATTGACTCGCTCGGTAACTATCTTTGCTCGGTGCATGTCTCTGCTCAGTGCATGTCTCTACTCAGTGCATGTCTCTGCTCAGTGCATGTCTCTGCTTGATGTATGTCTTTTTCTCGGTGTATGTCTCTACTTGGTGCATAATTGTATTGCTTTTTCGACTGTCTCTTTGTACTTTACCAATTGTCTCTTATGAACAATATGACTTTGGAAAAACTAACAACAACATAATAACTCGGGTAGGAGTAATAGGGACAAGGTACATTCAACTCTTCACAATAGATAAAGATAAATTCTCCTAATAATGCAGTTGTCCTACACAAATATGTGAACCTCCACAACACACTATCTCTACCTTTACTTCTTTGTCACAGTCACAAAATAGAAACCTCATAAAATAAACTCTGCTCTTTTGAAACTTTTCTTATAGATATTCACTTTCTCTCTCACCACACTCTTACACTTTTTCAAACCACTCATTGTACTTATATACAAGATAGTCATTAGAATTACAACAAGGTCAACCATGCTAAAAGAAATTTACAAAAAGGTCCTATGTCAAGAGCATCCATACCAAAACATAGGTCACACATAAGATGAACCCGTCCAGATAATAGATAAATAATAAATGCAACATCCAAAACAAAAATATGAAGCATGGTCCACTCTAGGAGAGAGAGTGGACTACGAACATTTTACACATATCCCAATGTCAGATCCACAATAACTAGAAAAAAATTCATATTTATCTCAAATGTATAGCATCACACTATCCAAAGAATCACTTCACTTGCCAGCTCTATCCAGACCTCCACACGCTATGGTGAGATCCAATCTCCACATCAGAAGCCATTACCTCACACTTTTGGATAAGAACACATTTAGAACCACATCATTTGGTAACATAGTTTTCGGATTACCAAGAACTATTTTTGGATCGCCAAGAAACACCAAACCTAAATACAATACAAATGACATATGCACATATTTAACCTTTATTTTTGAAGATGAAACCTTTCAAAAAAGATAACTGAATAATTTGCATCTTCAATTGTATATCTTTGTTACTGAACCACTAACTTTCGAACATAAGAGTATAACAATCAATTACTAACAAACATCGTTCTTATTTTCCAACACATAACCTTACTTCTTTCAAACCAACTCCATTCTTCTGGACAATTAGATAAACTTAAACATGTCTTCAACAAATACCTTTGACCCATAGTGTTATAGAAAACACCTCTGGACCACAGTGTTTGACATCAATGACAACCAAACATATATTTCCAACAATATCCCCCTTTTTTCATTTATGGAAAACAACCACCAAAAATGTTTCATTAATATATTATTCACTCTCACTCCCCCTAACTAAAATAACCAAAACATTCTTGTATACATTTCAAAATTTTGTAAAATACATTGTAAAATAAACATTTTCCTTATCTTTCTCCCCCTTTTTCATCAAGGAAAAAGGCCAAAAACATACTTACCATTGATCCCTCTAAGAAAAACCACTCTAATATACTTAGTTAGAAGAAAGAGGGGAAAAAACCCAGAGCTTCTCCCTAAGAAACACAAAATTATCTTAATCATATGGTGGAACTTCATGGAACATATCTTCAACAGTCTTCAGTCCTCTGAACAAACTCTATATAGTAAGAATATTTTCAATTGATAGATTGTCTTCATTTGATGAGACAAGATAAGAAACACACTCATCATCGCCAATAACAAACTATACATAAACCCTTATAGTTTCTTTTTGTTCACCAACACCATTTTGTTCTTCCTCTTCACTATCACTTGGGAACAATTAACAGAGTAGAGCAGCTCTCCAGACACATTCTTCTAACTTCATTTTCTTGCATACCAGAGAACGAAGCCTCTATAGACATCTTCCTTTTTATTTTACCCTTACATTTGTCTTCCCCTTCACCAGTTGAAATGGATAGTTTTTCCCTGACCTCAATCCTTGCAGCATTAGTATCCCATGGAAATTTGATCAATTTTTCAATAATGCTCATGCATTCTTCCTTAGTAGTCCAATAGGACAACTCAGCTGCCTAAACAATTCTAGGCTCTACAATGTCAATGTAGAATAAATACGCATTAGCATAGAAGACAACATTATCCTTATACTAGTCAATTACCTTAGGAGGAAATCGGTTCCTTAGACACAACCTATCCTTCAACTCATCAAAAATTATTCTACAATCAACAACACTATTATCCAAGATATTTTGATGCATTTTAATTTATGAACTAATAATTATATCATTTCTCCAATTTATATTTGAACATGAATTGGTATATACAATCTCAAACAAAACTAAATAATTAATACATTATTTAGTGAATCATACAGTCACTTTTCAAAACCACAAAACATAAATCTTACCTCTGGAAAATCCTTCAAGCCTTATTGTTGTGCTGAGGAGATACTCAACATCCAACCTAGAGGGGGTAAGCATATTTACAGCATGAAAAATTCCCCTCAGATCTTGCAGTTTGATTCATTTATAAAAAGAGGGAACAAAGCCCGGAATAGATGCCAGACCACTTTTAGAAGAAGCTTTTGTTTTCTTCATCAAATATGTCTTGTTCTTTCCTTTTGAGTCTTTTGCAACCATCAGACGCTCATCCTTTTGTTCCATGCTTTTGAAAAACCTTGCAATATATCTTTTCATGTTATAGTTATACCAAACCAGACCATTCTTCTTCATTCTTACAGCTTCACTATTCTTGACATTAATGTTTATTCTACATTCAACCATTCAGTGTCCATATCCATTGCAACCATAACAATATCCATTGAATTTATTAACATTTTTATTCATATTCATTCTAATTTTGCGCTGAACTTCCTTATGTCTAAATTTATTGCAATGATAACATCTTCTAGTAAAAGTATAACTCCTTTTTCTGACTTCTACATTTATTAGATTGTGTCCTAGTTTATTGCAAGAAAAACAAGCTTCACTAAAATATGAGTACCTAGAATTAATAGGATATGATCTTTGATTCATCAACCCCTTTTTGTCTTCTACCTACATCTGATCTACCAAATCCTTTTTGTTTTACACCAGCTTTCGGTTTACCAAATCCTTTTTGTCCTCCACCTACTTCTAGTCTACCAAATCCTTTTTGTCTTCCACTAGTTTTTCTGGTTCATTCAAGTTCTTTCCTCAACGTTCTTCAGTAATGTGGAATCCATTTTTTCTTCTTTGAGTTCCATTTCAAGTTTCTCAACTTCATCTCCCCAACTTCCATTGCATTAAGTTAGAAAGCATAGATTCTCTCATTTTTCTTCAATATAATAGATATTCCCAGCAATCCTAAGACCTTCTACATGATGACATAAGTTTTTCAATTAGTATGCAAACATAAAATAGTTGATATAAACCATCAGTTACACTACACCGAAAGTCAGGTTTTTAGTTCAAACTGAAAAGTGCTAAGTAAGGAGAAACCCGACGACACATTTTTGAAGTGTAAGCCAAAAGTGCAACTCGAAGATGATATAGAGGAACCCAACAGCAAGGGAATCCGACAGACAGTTCAACAAAGGAACACTAAAAGTCAGTCAAACTGATTTCAGAGAAAACCGAGCATCAGACACCGAAAGTCGGTTATATCTCAATAAAAGTGGATCTGACTTCCACGTTAGATAAAACAGCTATATTATATATTTAGAGTTTTGATTTGTTTTAAATCCATTTCTTGAGGAACAAGAAACATTATTGTAATTGTTTTAATCAGTCTAACTTATTAAATACATGCAAACTAGGAGATCAAGGTCAAGTTGTAAACCTTTTATCATAGAGTTAGTTTTGTAATACGTGAAACTAAATTAGGTCAATCTATGTTATAAATAAATGTTGTAATCATTCATTTGAAAAGGATGAGAGGATGAATGTAACCAACGAGCACATCTATGGATCAGACTGAGATTTTCAAGAAGCAGAACAACAAAAGGTGAATTTGGTTATCAAGAACCAAGGCTACTGAGCAACAGAGGTATTAGTCAATCATATTAGGTGATACATTTGTACATGTAATCTTGAATGGATCTGTAATAATAAATTGTAGATTGCACACACTCAGGTTAATGAGTATTTTTTTCTGCATTCTAAGTGTAGCAAATAGAAGAAATCCTTTCAAGAAAGGTAGATTTAACAATCCTATTGTAAATCTCTTAACCGCATGCACACTAAACAGTGTTGCTAAAGCTCTTAACAGGGTAGACCTTAACCAGTCTCCACATAATACTCCTAACAGGGTAGATCATCAAAAGTGATCAAATTGTAATCCTTAACTGACCCCTTCCAATCTGCAGATAGTGAAGTTTTTGTGGGTGCCATCCCCACTGTAGTTTTTACCTTCTAACAGGGGTTTTCTACATTACCATATCTTGTGTTATGTGTCAACTACTTTCATGAATGTTTCTATGAATGTCTACATACAATTAAGATTATGAATTGATATCACATTCGTAAAGAAAGAACAGCAGATGTGATCGGTAAAGAAAAGATTTGATTACATAAGGATAAAGGTTAATTAACTAAAAGTTTTAGAGGTACGGATTCACCCCTCCCCTCTTAGTACACACTTCCCATTATTTCAAATAATTGGTATTAGAGTTAGATCTCTTATTTGGAAAGTTTAAAGACTTAAGAGAAAAGATCATACAATGGAGAAGTACATTCTTGACAAGAGTATTGAGAATCAAAAGCTAGAAATTCAGATCTTCTATGAACATTATAAAGAAGCTAGAATCAAGATGAGATAGTTGTTGGATGAAAGAAAGATTATGGCATCTAGCTGTAATGAAATATATTACCATGAAGAAGAGATACCAGATCTATTTGAGTCTTCGAGATCTACAACTAGCAAAGCATCAGACACATCAGAAGAAAACATCACAAATCTGAATGAAATCAATCAACATATGGCTGGACAAGTAAAATCTATGCAAATAGGTCAAGAGATACATATGGTAAGAATGATTGATGTCATGAAAAATGCTAGACAAGATGAACAAGAGAGAACACTAGCTATTGATGATAGGAGGAAGATTACAGAAAAGCTACAAGAGAAAGAGTCAGAAATACAAAGACTTACAGAACATCATCATGATATTAAAAATCATATTATTCTTATGAGTCAAGTGGCAAACAAAATGAATACAAAACTCATTGAAAGAATAGAAGCTATCGGTGAGCTGAGGGAATCGAATGAAAAGCTAAAACAATAAGTAAGAATTCAGCAACAGCATAATGAAATAATCAAGAGAGCTGAAGAAAGCAACAAAAGGATGGATGATTTTCTTAATGGACAAAGGAGAGCCAACAACAACACTGGACTAGGCCATACCGAGAATGAAGAATCACCCAATCAAGCTGATCCAAAGAATGTCTATGCAAATCCAAGACTAAGAAAGCTGACATGCAATCACTATGGAAGGCAAGGCCACACATCAAATGTTTGCAGGATCAAAATGAAAGGTATTCCTAAATCCACATCTTCATTCATAGGAAATTTTTATAAATGTAACAAGAAAGGACATAAAGCATATGAATTTAAATTTGAGGTGAAACAACCAAAGAAGGAAACCTACATGGACAAATACTATCCTACTTGCAAAATGCATGGGCACACATCTCTTGAATGCTGGAAGAAGAAAAAGCAAGCATGAAATCCTAAATGTCAAGAAACTGCCTACCAACCGAAAAGAGTCGGTAACCAATATGTATGGGATTACAATACATGGGAAAATTGCACAACATGTCAAAGATTTGGTCAGATAGCTACAAACTATATGATACAATGGACAAGAAAGTCTAGAGGCTTGACTAACCCCAGAATGGCATGTCTACACTGTCATAAAGTTGGTCATCTGAAGAAAGACTACAGAGACCAAATGACAGAGACCATCACCTTTTCTAATGGAAACACCATTGAAGACATGAGGAAGATGAGAAACAAAATGTGGAGGAAAGCTGCAAACACTGATGAATTTGGATCGAGCAATGCAATTGGTGACACCTTATCCAATGGATCTAGTGACATCACCAACCCCACCTAAGAAGAACTAGTAAGTATGGAACTACATTATACCAAGTTATATTTTTCATCAGTTCCATTATACATAGTTAAAATACCAAAACAACATGATTAAAGATACACTATGGTATTACTTTTTATAGTTTTGTGAAAAAAATATCATCAGTTAATACATACCAAAATGTATCGGTATACATACAAAGCTAAGTTTTCTATACTTACCAAGAATCATAGGTTAAGATATAAAATCTAAAGTTGCTAGTGTAAACCAAGATCTATCGGTAATTATGTGAGTTGACAAAGTTGTCTTCGCCATACACCAAAACTTGTCAGTGAATGTAAAAAATTAACGACTACCCTGAAGCATCGCGTTATCACCAAGAATGTTATTATGCATCACTCAATGACTCTGTCTTCACACATTGAGAAGTTATTGAGCATTAATACTCAACTTAGGGCAAAGTCTATAAATAGACGATGGAAGGGTTTCATTTTTTCACATAGCGACCAGAGCGAAGAGAAAGAGCGAAACCAGAGCACGAAGCAACAACATTGTAGAGTGACTCCAATCTACATCACAACACTCCAAACAGATTCCTAATAGCTACAGAGGTTGAAGTAAGTAACAGAGATAATCAAGCACTCAATTTTCATTTACGAGAAGAATCCCTAATTTTAGAATTAATGGCAGCTACATCAAGAACCGCTAAGCTCAAAAATGTTAAGAAGAACAAGATCAATCTTATCAAGAATTCAACCTGTGAGGAACCTCACTACAATATATGTCCTGAAGTTGCTTCACAACCCAACAATGCTGGTGCATTCTCCATAATACCAGATAAGGTTTTACTCATCGAAGACGTGCGAACATATATACACTACAAGATAGCAAAAATTAGAGACCTGAAAGTTGAGCAAGCTTTCAAGAAGCTTTGCAATGATGATGGCACTATCAAGGAAGAGCATAATCATATTGAGGTAAAAGGGCTCACAAATTCCCTATGGTTCCTGAAGGAGTTCAAGACCAAATGGATTCGATTAGTACTAAGCAAGATACATGACCAAAAATTATGGCTAGATGAGCCTAAACCGATAACTAGGGATGTTATACATGTTGTCACCGGTTATCCCATAACTGATAAGGTAAAGGCACTAAAGCACCAGCCTAAACTTGAAATTGAGAATAATACAGGAGCTACATGGGATGGAAGAGGACTAAGAGTATCTGTAATGCCCCATCAGGGAACCCAGGAGAACTAACAAAACATGACACTAAGTTAACACGATAAATATTTTTTAAATGTTTACAAACAACAATGATAACAATGCAGAAGCAACACAATGAAGCACATGACGTATGTAAGTACAAATAAAACATAGATAATAATCCTTGAGGGTTCCTTGATGTGGAATTACTTAATAAAAATAATCTACGAATAACAACTATAAAGACTAACATAAAGGATACATCAAATAGATCCAATAATATACATCTCATATAATAAGATCACATATACATCTGATACCCAAGGTATACAACCTAATCAACATCCATTGCACAAGTTGTAGGGTATGAAATAATATAAAACAATATAATACAATACATCCTCCAAAGGATGATAACCAATATCCACATATGGTACAAGTATACAAATCATGAAACTGAAACAAGTCTCCATAAGACTAGGATAATAGAACTACAACAAGGATCATCCAAGCATGAAGAAGAACCATCAGAATCTCAATGGTAATAAGAATCACTACCACCCGACCATGTGGAACCAAAGGTCCACCCCCACCATGTTGAGGAGATAATAACATGGCCACTCATACGGGTATACAACATGAAGGCAACATCAAGGTATACATGACATCATTCATAATAGCATAGGAAGATCCTAGAAGTTCTCTAATTCACAATAAGGAAATCTACACAATACCAGAGGTAACCGACACACATAGGATAACCTAAGTTGTATATAGGGAAGTATCATCACATAAGTCTACCCTTGAGTTACCTAGTAGTCCCTCTTGGTCCCCGGTCCCCAAGTGACTCTATGTGGCTCAATAATCCTTTCATGAAGACAAGGATCCTAACTCTCCCATCCTAGCATGTAATAAACTAAAGGCATGGGTAGAGACTCAGTTATCTTATTAGTTCATTTTAAAACCACTTAATGTTTCATATTTTCACTTATTATGTAACTTGCCAATGAGATACCCTAGTAACCACTTAGGGCCCTGGACCCATTGCAAGCCACTTCCCCTCTATACACTTAGATAACCTACCTAGGCTCATAAACAAATACATGAAGGTAATACATAACTCTCAAATCGCATCCTGCCCATACAGGAGCCCATTGGTTCTCAAATAACCATAACAATTAACAGTACCCTCATAAGATCATAAAATACAACATAACCAAATCAGGTTGGGTATAGGGTATCAAGACCATGACATCATCACAGAAACATGTACTAACACTCACATAAGATACCATGAAGGAATAAAAACCCCAAAACCTCTAGTTTTACATCCTAAAGGTCATCTATCCCAAACAGATACCCAAAAATGAAAACCTCCAATACAAGGAAAGCATACCTAATTTATTCTGATAATCACACAAAATACACTACAACATTTGGGGTCAAATTTTGACGCCAATTTGTGACGGCGCTACCATTTGTGTGTGATTTTTATATTTTTTTTCAAGTGCCCCCGACACTATCGCAATAGCAATGATACCGTCATAATTGTGACACCCTCTTGATTATAAACAAAAAAGAAAAGAAAAAGAAAGGCTCATTTGTGATCAAGTTGTGCATGCGAGCGAAAGGAAACTATACCATTCTACACGCGAAGAGGGCTCTTGTTGTATTGAATCCAGCTACCAGTCACAACTAAAGAATCCAACATCTTGTTCATCACACCTCCGGGCCGGTTTGCATTTCATTCAGCTGGTTTCCTTCATGTTTAGGGTATAGCCACCGTGTACTCATCAACAAGCTGCCACCGCGTACTCACCATTTGAGGTATGTCTTGTATTTTAGCCTTTGGTTAAGAGAATATTATAGATATTAGTCAATATGATGAATATACGTCGTAATGAGAACATACGTCGTAATCTGCAGAAACCCTAGCATAAAGAAAGTGATGCTTTGTCACGGGCAGTATGCCACTGTTGTCTCACTGAAGATTTGACCCTATCTATTGAAGGTCAGATTCCAATGAATTTTTCAATGGTTGGTTTCTTTTTAAATGCCTCATTAAGGGATTGAACAAATTATCTGGAACCTGGACATTCATGATCTTATTATCAATTTCAATATATGTCTTGTATTTTAGCCTTTGGTTAAGAGCATATTACATGACTAGAGGTGTATACCCTAAGATGGCTTGATTGATATTAGTCAATATGAGAACATACACCATAATGAGAACATACACCATAATCTACAGAAACCCTAGCATAAAGAAAGTGATTCTTTGTCACAGGCAGTATGCCACTGTTGTCTAGTAGGGAGGAACATTTAGGTGTCATAAATCTTATAGCATTGAGAAATATGTCTAATACTTGCACTAGAGGTAAGTGTAAGGCCCCTATTCAAGCTATCTGATACAAGGATAAAAATGTGTCTATGTTATAATGCATTAAAAAATCTCTTTCTATTGGTCTTTGTTATATGTGGGTTATTTATGGTTTGTAAGGGATAACTAAATATGTTCATTTACAAGTTTCCTTATCCTTTGAGGTTGTGCATAGACAATCACTATTTCATTTCTTATTTACAAACCTATAGTCATGCTCCTTAGAAGTAGTTACTTTGTTACCCAATGGGAATACATCTTCTAATTAATTCAAGTTTTCTTTAGGGTAGTTGTTATATTCGACCATGCTTTTATGATCTACTTATACAAGTTAAAATGTATTTTATGTTTCCCTATAGCTGATAAACCATTTATGGATCGCACGGGTATGTTGTGCCTCTTACCCCTGTGTATGCAATGTTAAGTGGATTCATTTATTGAGGAATAAACCATTTTATTTTGATGCATGGTAAGAGTTAGGTATTATCCACTTGTTAGAAGTCTTCTAGGTCTGATTGCAATCAATGCTTACATAAATTTAGTGTCATTCTTAGGGTTCCATAGCATTGTATGGATGGTAGAGCCTTTTATCTAAATTTTTATTAATTAACTATATCCTATTGTAAAGACCTCAAGGAACACCCCGCTTGGCCTAGAAAAACCTAATATGAAGGTGACTTTACCAGCTCACAAGCATTCCACCAGTCAAGCCATTGTCTATGTCCTTCCTGTTACACCTGTTGACAATATCCATGGCCGTGGGTTTTTGTTCAAGTCTTTATGATTATTGGAGGTACATGTTTTATAGCCAACAAAACTCATTGAAAAAACCCTATTAATCTAATCCAAAAAGGTAAAATAAAATTAATTGCTTTTCTAGGAAGAATGGTAAAAATCTCATACTTTAATCTCAACACTGAAGCTTTGACCCTATCTATTGAAGGTCAGATGCCAATGAACTTTGCAATGGTTGGTGTCTTTTTAAATGCCTCATTGAGGGATTGAACAAACTGTCTGGAACCTAGACAATCAGGATCTTATTATCAATTTAAATATATATATTGAATTATATGGTTTTTCACTATAGATGCTTGAGGGTGTTAGTGTTTTTTGCTTTAATTTCTTGTTGGCCTTCTGTTACATTAAAGAATCAGATGTCTTCTCTAGGAGCTGAGGTCGAGTCTTTTCTAATGTTTGGGCTTGCATTTCCTATTTTCATTTTTTACTATAAACTTTCTCTACTTTAACAACTTGAGGATGGTAAAATTTAGTTTATTCCTTGTTCTTTCAAATGCTATACTATTGACTTACTAATGGCGTGGATGAATATGGTTTTTTTCCCTATGGTGGAGGATCTTTTGCTCAATAAGAGCTACACACATGTTGTTGTTCCTATATCCTAGGCTACATTGTTGATTCCACAATCCTGATAGGTTAGAAAGTCCTTATTTTAGGTTATTTTTGTGGTTGGTGATTCTCTCCTTAC